>WNGS01005641.1:3559704-3600017 GCA_020271785.1 Procambarus virginalis
AAACAAGAATATTAACCCAAGCCAAGCCAGTGCGGTCCAAATGGACAAAAGGGAAGTCGTAGTTACTAACGGGTGATTCAAGGTTTCTAGGTCTGTAGTCAATTATAGTAACAAGATTCGTCCACATCAGCTCCGGACCTCCCGAATGCGAACTGTACGTTTGATTAAATCACTTTACTTACTGCTAGTAAGCTCGCGCTAATAAGTCTGGTGATTTATTTAGGAAATAATGGTGTTAAGAAATATTGAACAGTTTTTTACTGTGCAACACATAATCATTATGTGAGCGGTAGTTTACTGTATGACCCGGCCAGGATTCGAACTCATGACGTCCAGGGTCATCCCAATGGAAGCGCAAAAGGGTTGTATAGACCGCAGTCCAGATGTTGCATGATTAACTTCATTTAAATTTTGCAAGTTATCCGCACATTTTGTATTGAATTATAATGATAGATACAATGTAACAGAATTCTTAATTCTTGCACTGCAACTGCTATGTATGGCATTATATAACATTGCACATTTAATAGAGGTATTGTACCTATTCCACTATACCACTCACAGGACGAGTGTATGAAGTACATAATAAATGAGTAAAGCAAAAAATATTTTCCTCTATCTTCTTCTAGATGGGGTACCCGGCAGTGCCCGGGTCGACACCACAAGGTTGCACCATTTAAGTGTTGGGTGCCCAAGTACACCTGGGCACCAAAACATTTTTGCCATGGGGGCCCACCCCGATTCCATTATATGTGTATTCCATTTTTTTTAATTAACATATTTAGGTACATCTGCATTTGTGCAGTCTAGCACTACCCTAGACTAGTCTAACAACCCTAGCCTATATGAAGGGGAGTACAGTGTGTCAAAAAGCTAGCTACGTGATGCTAAAATCCCTATCACACAGGATGGTTAGTCATACACATTCCTGCCTCTGATAAGTAATCTAAGTAGTTCTTACACACACTACTTCAAATCACTCTTTGTGATAAGTAGTCTGCGCTGGCAAACTCTGGGTGCATCATGAGGATATGATCATGAACACAAGAGTGAATATGGTAGCACTGATACTATTAAGTCCCCATCTCGCAGGATGTATTCCAAGGTAGCTCTAATTAGTGATACAATTCTAGGGATTGAGCTAGCCACTTTCCATCTATAAAATCAGAAACGTAATTAAAGAACCTAACTTTACATACCCAAGCAATCTAGTGCTAATACATGCTATCTTAGGCCTAATAATAGTCATATATATATATATATATATATATATATATATATATATATATATATCTATATATATATATATATATATATATATATATATCTATAATATATATATTATATTAGGCCTTGGAGTGTTTAAATTGTTTTTTAGCTTCTTATCGCAATCAATAAAATTAATTTGTACAAACGTCCACTTTTTCGGTGTAAGCGTACATTTCTGGTACATGCGGCTAAATAGTTGTTATAAGTCCTATCATTGTAGTAGGAGGATGGGTCGGTATATATCTATTTTTGTCCACACTACATGAACCACTTCATGTCATCTAAATATTAACTGACTTTACCTGATGATGTCCACCATCTCTACTACGGGAGAGGACGTCGCGGCGGCTTGTATAAAAAAACATCCTTTCATACAAGCTAAGTTGCTAGAGAGTTGTTGTTGTTATAGATTTACTACTCGGAACAAAAGTGCCAAGTAGCACGGGCTATGGTGAGCCCGTAGTGGACTTGCCAAAGAAACAGGTAACCAAAAATCTGGGGAATTCGAATGCACATAGAATAGGGAAGCTGCGTACTGCTGCCACCCTCTTAACAACATTGTAGGCCCTGAGCAAATCAATGAAGTGGGTCTCCCAATGCAGAGAATGGGGCTCCGCCCGTACGCTAAAATGCAAGATTGCCGTCAGATAGTTATGCACAAATCATTTATTATAAATATAATTTAAACGAGATTCGTATTCCCTACCTTCCCAGCAAGAGGTCAAGTAATTATCCATTTTGCCAAGAGATCTCTCATTAGGCGGGAAGTGGGGCCCTTATAATCGTAGGGATCCTGGGTTATTGCCCGGTGTGCTCAGGCGTGAAGACGGCACTACACTGCCGTATACTTGTGTTAATAAAAAAAAATAGGAATAGAGTCCACTACCAATCAGGTGTGAGGCAAAGTGCGTTAACTACAGCATAGCAGGCGGTGTGTTTTTATCCTAATTAAAAGCAAATTACATATATTAGGGGGTGTTATAACATGAGCAATAGCAAACGTTTACTTTATTCGTAGTGTGACATAGTCCATCTGTTTAATAAGAATAAATATTAAATAAGAATAAATAATGTATTAAAAATAAATTGCATTTAACACGCGGCAAAGCATTTAGGGTCAACATGCCTGCAGAACAAAACAAAACAGTACCAAAGCTCTACAAGACCCCCAACGCCGCCCTGATGTATGATGCCATTTTGAAGAAACATTTCATAAGGTTGCTCGTTCATGTATAATTTATTTATTTATTTATACAAGAAGGTACATTGGGTTTATGAGAGTATATAACATTGATATTATATAATAATAATAATAATAATAATAATAATAATAATAATAATAATAATAATAATAATAATAATAATTTATTTAGGAAAAGTACATACATAGTTGCAGAGTTACAGTACAAACATTCTGTTTGATTTAAAGATAGAGGTTAGTACATACAATACCTAAAGCTACTATACGCATAGCATTTCGGGCAAGGATAATATTTGTACATTCTTGCAAAACCAATAACACGATATCGTTTAGCATAACCTGTGTTTTAGATTAAAATATAAGAATATCAATTATTTTATAGTTGTATTTGTACATATTACAAGTTTGTTGTACAAAACTAAAATAATTGATTATCCGTCGAAGACTCGATTGCAGGTTTCAGTGAACACTCTCCTGCAACTCACAAATATGCAAACTTCGTATAGTTACTGAACCAGGATGTTATTTATTTTACGAAGAAGTACAACCATTGAGGTCAGCAAGTGCATGCGACCGTCATACTGAAAAAGGGAAGTCGTAGTTACTAACGGGGTCTGATATCTAATCTTCATGCTTTTCTATGATCATGATTCTTCCAACGCTAGCTCCGGACCTCCCGAGAGCCCGAGGCGGAATGTGGCCTACTTTAACTTGGTTAGGACAATAGGTCAATATTTATCTTAAGACTGCTGGAGAAAATGAAACCCGAATTGTCAGTATGGAAGCTTAATAACCCGAAAATATATATAAGCATGCAAATATATATATTATATATATATTTATAAATACATACATAACAAGCTATATTGTAAAGTGTGGTAAGCAAATGTTACCGACACTATCGGGAGGTCCGGAGCTAATGTGGACGAATCTTGTTACTATAAATGACTACAGACCTAGAAACCTTGAATCACCCGTTAGTAACCACGACCTCCCTTTTACACGAAAACCATCGCACTGGTTTGTACTAAGAACAAAGAAGCAGTTTGTTGTGCTCTATTCTCTATTTCACCATTTTCATACAGTTTTGTTGCTACTGACACTGGATAATTGTTTAACAAGGCAAGGAAGGGTTCGAATCACTCGCCGTGAAAACATTTTGGGTGTTATAATAATAATAATAATAATAATAATAATAATAATAATAATAATAATTATATAACACCCAAAATGTTTTCATAGCGAATGATTCGAACCCTTATAAATATTAACCGATGAAAAAATGTAAACAGAGACAGGAAGCCAGTGGCTTGTCAAAAGTCCCCCCCCCCTTTATCCATTATTCCGGAGGATTTTTTGCCAATGAATTTTGAATTGGAAGGCTGACCTCATCGAGACCTATAAAATACTGATCAAGTTGGAGGATATTAATCCTCATTATTTAAAACAAAAGTCACATGTAACGCATACAAGGGGCAACAGCTTCAAACATGGCAAGCCACATGTATTTTGTGCTACCCACTCCCCCCAATATTTGTGCCTAAGACATGTGTAGCGAATAGACTATGTCAATAATATACTCGCTCCACATGCAACTTCACCATTGTAATCACTGCTTTCACCTTATATCATAGTTATGTTGAACGCAAATTTTGCTAAACCGTACCTATTAATAATCTTCAAATTATTCTACAATGTATCTGTTAATAATCTTCAAATTATTCTACAATGTACCTATTAATAATCTTCAAATTTTCCTACAATGTACCTTTTAATATTCTTCAAATTTTCCTACAAATTACCTAGGTATAATTATATATTAGATTAAGGACCTGCCCGAAACGCAATGCCAGTTAGTGTCTTTGCAAGAATGTAAAAACATCAATGTTATGTACTCTGACACCCCCAATTGTACCTTCTTAAATAAATAAATTTACAAATAAATAAATAAATAAACATGTACTCATGCTCCTTACGTTCATTCCATTTTCCCACTACCTTCACGCTAAAAGAAAACTTCCTAACATCTCTATGTCTCATCTGAGTTTCCGGCTTCCATCCATGTCCCTTTGTTCTGTTAGTATTCAAAACATGTAAGTTCTTCAGAATGAACAAATGTACATAGACTGCTAATGAAAGACTAAATAAATGGTTTAACTCCACATATATAGTAAAATTTCTGTGACTCAAATTCAGATCTTCGAGCATTTGAATATCTTAACTTGCTAGATACTAGGTATATCATAACATCAAATATAACTATTATAATTGATGCAGTGCAAGAATTTCAAAACCCCTCATGGTATGGCTGCCAGTCTGATGATACATACAGACAAGGCAGCTAAAACTGCATTTACCGCACATGAAATTGAAGTATTAGGTATACCAATCTTTATTGCCAAAACCACTATGCCAAGAAATTTCGTTTCAAAACTGCAAAAAAGTTTTACTTATACAATTTTAAATCCTGTTACGCAAATATAGGTAAACTACCAGAATTATTCCTAGATGTGTTCATGTAAGTTTATATTAAAACTGTACTAGAAACATTATACTGTAGTTTTAAATTTTAAGTGTAAATTGACGTTATTTTTAAGAGGACGGGTTGGGAGATTAGTGTTCCTGCCTCTCAAGTCTTGGAATCAGCAATAAAATCATTATTCAACACGAACTAAGTTGTTGTGGAGGAACAGAAAATATATATAAAACACTGTACAATGAAAAGTTAAATTTATTGTTTCACTATTATTACAACTGCCAACAATAATCATGACAACTTTTGCAAAGTAATATACAGTAAAAGGTAAATTAAATTTATATGTATTAAAGGCTAAATATATAACATATCCAACACAAATCTAGACAATTTTATTTAAACAAAAAACAAATTGAAAAATCACATACGAAAAATATTTAATAAAGAACTTAATTGAAAATAACTAAATACAGTATAATCAATATACAATTTAGGTCATACATACACCAATTTTTTTGTATCACCTAATATATAAAACTATGGAATGAAAGAAGTACTGCTATATTTTGTAAATAACTATTACATATGCTTCTATAAAGAGTCCTTCTGTGTTATAAAAATATATTTAATTTACTAATGGATATGTATATTGTAATTTCAATATATTGTAACTTGTTCCCATTTTATTTGTGGCTAAATCTGTAGTCTCACACAACCCCTCCTTGAGAATATAAAAAGTGGAGAATATAGTAGATAAGGTTACATAGTCATCTATCTGCCAATATGACTCTGCTCCATATTAGTGTGATCCTCGTGGAACAGCATATTTCTTTTTCCCATTCTCATTAATCACACATATATGCTGTGGAAGAGAAGGACTATGTTAAATAATTTAATAAGACAACAGGTTATATAGTGTATATCACTCAATTGAGATTATAGATTCGTAGTTTCAAGGCACAGTACATAAAATATCATCAACAAGGCTACAATCACTAGAGACAATACAAGGGCTACTTACATTAAGATCTCTGAAGTATTCATTGTAGTCTAAAGCATAACCGACCACAAACTTATCAGGAATTTCAAAGCCACAGTCTGAAACGAAAAGTCTGGGCAATAAGATTCATTTATGCTTACAGTATATGTTTATTTTATGCAGATATCTCTTGAGTGCCAGAGGAAGGTAGTAAATGGTAATACTATATAACTTTTATTTAAAAAGCAGCAACATAATAAAGGGGGTAAAATAAAGGATAAAAAATACTCCAAGGAAGTAACATGAGTGATCCATGCATGTCTGATAATCGTAGTTGTAGAATATTCTAGAAAATTCTAGAATCGTGAACATTCTAGAGTTTACGCAATTCAGGATATTATAGACTTGAAGGTTATTTTGTTTAGAGATAAATTTTGAAGTCATCGCCTAAGATAATATTTTTGATAAGCTTGTTGTTTATGACTATATTACTTTGGTTATTAAAGAATTAAGATATAATCTGTTAACAGCTTAAATAGTTAAAGGGGATTTGCAGTTGCCATTTGAATTTTAAGCAAAAAAATATTAAACTAAATGTTTCACAAAGACTTTGGTACATGCAACAACTGACCACAGAAAACGGTTGACATCACCTTAGGCTGCAACACGAGAGTCAAAACATAAAAATGTGAATAATATATTATCGTGTCCCGGAAGAAGAATAAAGAAAGAATACGTTTTAAAGACTCACAGTTTGGTCTGTATCCAGTGGCATCTAGCCGCCTTTTTATCAGCAAAGAGGCAACCTTCACTGATTTCGGTTTATGTTGTTCAAGAATGGCCAAGAGTTTTTTCATGGTCCGACCCGTATCAATTATGTCTTCAACCACCAGTACATTGCGCCCACAAAGATTGACCATGTTGTCCCCTCCAACGACACGTATCTCGCCTGTGGAATCTGCATTCTGGTGGAAACATTGTTTAAAGTTGCATTAACAGATTATTCTACCACCACAGGTGTTTTGAAATCTGAATTCAATGTTCTTAATTTTTTGTAATAACTTCTCAACCATCGGATAAGTTTATTTAATGTGAATGGAAAAAGCAGTGAGTGAATATTTGTAAAGAATAATGAAATCGGCATATATGCGAATCTCAATTTTAAAGATTTTCTGGTCAAATTTGTTCGTTGCTATTCTTAACGGAAGAGGTGCTAGATAAAATGCTTTCATTACATGTTGTGTTGATTTAGCGGCGACGACGATCGTGGAATCGGCTTTCATTACATGTATTTCCTATATCCAGTATAGTATATAATAAAAACAAAATGTAGATACAGTGCAATAATTTCTGATATCATTATCATTCAGATATCTATATCTTTTATATACAATATATGCAAAAGGTGAGTATGTTCTGTACACTATATGAGTATGCAGATATCTATATCTTTTATATACAATACATGCAAAAGGTGAGTATGTTCTGTACACTATATGAGTATGCAAGCCCTTATAGGAACTCACAGTAAATAATTCACTTATACTAACTTCAGTATCATTTAAACTTTTGTACAAGTTCAATAAAACATTGAATAAACAAATACTAGTTATTGAATTATAATATATATTCATTCCTTAAAACACAAGAATATTGAAAATAGTGAATATGGTCAACAGTAAATTAAATTTCATGGATAAAGATTTCGAATTCTGGAGGTGGTATGGATGAATTCTTTATATGTAGGTCCTAATTTTCGAGGTTACACAGTGTATATATTTTATACAAAAGACAAATGACTAGTGCTAAGCCATCAAGGAAAGCAGTTGACACTCCTAGGAGCATAGACTGCTAACAAGGAGTATATATATATTGTATATATTTGATACAGATACGCCAAATCTTTCTCGACACATCACCATGGTCTTCCGTTCCCCAGAAGAAGCATTATTATTTTAAAATCTTCACCAAGGGGGCTACATGGTCCGGTAAAATAGCAGGGACTATCGTTATACCGTCGTATACAAATGTTGAATGTTTCAAGTGTCTACGCAGACATTCTTCAGATACTGCATGTAAAAAGAGCATTAATATGAAAACTACGGAATCTTTACTTGGACACTAAATACAATAACAAATTAGCTTTTTTATTGTAAAAATATCTTACCTCATAGCTCTTAAGTCTAATAAAGTCGACATAAAGAGGTACAGAAAAGGCCTGGGAACGATTGAGAACTGCTAGTTTGTCCAGTAAATCTGTGAAGAAGCGGTAGCCACCTTTGAGGACACACAGAGCAGTTAAGGGTTCATCCTTTAAGTCCTGAAAAATGTCCCGAGCCAGTCTTTCTGTTCTGTGGGAACAACAATAGGCAAAAATAATAAGCAATAGCTCAAGTTTTAAATGTAGTTGTTTAATGAAAAACTTTGAATATTACAAATCTTCAATTTAATATCAGAACATAATAATATTAGGCCAAGTAAAACAAGGGGGGTGAAAGTTTTATGAAAGTGTGTATGTAATTGTCTATTTGTTGTTACACGATGAGAGAGAAATTCGTAGTGGTGTCTTCCTGGCATTCTTTATCTAACAGAATCTTTAACCTGCCAATAGTGATTAAACTCAACTATAAGTTATTTCATCAACTACTATGTTCGCAAATGAAAACTTATGATTTTACGATACCAATTGTACTGTTGTCCTTTTGGTCTTGGTGCTAGGTACTTCAGGAAATCCTTATCAAAGGTGTCCGTACCCTTCCCAGTGTTATATATATATGGTAATGATATCATCTCGTGTTCTATCTTACAGTGTCAACATGTTCAGAGGCTTACGCAAATAGCTCTTATATTTTGGATCAGTTATTCACTTGACAGCATGTCTTTAGACCTTTTATAATTTTTGCAATATTTTATTTTGAGGGAAAGAAAGCAAACGCCAATATGTGTTATAAAATTGTTATCAACACTTCCGTGGAAATAAACGTTCCAGTGACTGTTCGTCTTCTGGAGAAATTGTACCTAAGGAAGCGGTACAATTCGGAAAGGAAGTTATCTTCGCTCAAAACCTAATTTATATTTACACTTGACATGAATGATATCACATCACTAATCAATCATTCGATATCAACACTGTTACTTGCTCAATTAAATTAATTTTGAGGTTCGTTCAGTTCCTAGGCCTACTATCTTCCTCTTAACTTTTTCCATTGCCGCCCACGGGATGGGTATACCTACTGCCATCGGCCGGAATAAGTATGGGGTGCAAAATAAATCAATAAAATTTGGTCAAATAAGCATAATTATCATAAAATTTAACTAATAACTTACAATGATACTAAAAATAAGCTTAACCTCATTTTAATGACCTGTTCAAACAAATAAATGTAATTTAAACGCTGATTTTGCGCTCTCTAAGTTATGAGGCTACACTGCATATCGGCTATTTATACCTGTCTTGGAGGAGTCCCCAGGGAATCATTATGTCTTCTAAGTCATCGACATAATGATTTGGAATACAGAAGTGAGATAAGCCATAGCCACTGTAATCATCAGGAATCTGTAACAATTTAGTTGATATTAAGTACAGTATATATCTTAATCTTACATATTATTAATTAGGTATACAACTACATCTTCAAACCCCCCTCCATTACACTGTATATTTAAACATTTAAAGAAATCTGCTAGTTTTATCATGCCCACGAAATAAAGCCAGTTCTTCCGTGGAAAGTTAAAACTAGAAGATTGATAAAATATAGAACATAATAAGCCAACCCCTTCTAATCCAACTAACACACAATTATTAAGAGTAAAATGCCAATGTATACTAAGTATACTAATGTCTTTGTTATAAACTTTATAACCCATCAAAAAGTTTAGAATATCTGCGTAAATGAGTGTGTACATCTGTCTTCATACTACTATGGAGGAAAAACCACATATTTTGGTCATGCAATAAGGTCAACAGGTTTCAGAACATTATTACTGCTTGACTTGGCCGCGGCTACAAGTTCTGCTGAGAGTTTGGTCAGAAGGCATGAAAAATGTAAATATTGTCAGCAAATCTTATTCACATACCATACGTCACTAGGTAATTGAAAGTGAAATAATTCAAGGATTTATAAATAACACCGTATATGTTCATTAAATATATATATATGTAAGAATATTATTCATAATTATGTGCTGACAGAAGTTAAATATCCCTAGTAGTACACGTAGGTGTTTATAGCCTTTCCTCCACCTCCCACTGGATGGGTATTGGATGCATGATAAACTAAATTAAACTTTAAACTAAACTCAAAGCCAGTCAAGCATGCAGGAGACACCTGACGTAGCTCTTCCTACCCAGACAACCTTGATTCTCGGGCGTCAACTCCGCCAGCTCAAACCTGTTATAAGTATTTTGAGAGGTATCAAATTTGGCATACTGAATAATATATTAAGAATAGATGTGGTTGCATCGTAAATTTGTCCCATGATAGCAGAGTGCGAGCCATCTTACAAAATGGTAGACGCGACAGAGTATCTTAAGACAGGTAGTCTATACGGGGTTTATTGAATACAGTAAGATTTAAAGAAGTCTACGCTTTATTAATGAATATTTGATTTAAAACCGTACTTTGAAGAGTATAAAACTCAATGTATTTGGCACACACATGTCACACGGTCTTTGGCAAGACCACAATGTCTCTCTCTAGGCGATAAACACTGCACAAGCAACAGGGCTCCACCAAGGAGCATATAATCGCACACAACCAGACCATCAACCAGGCCGAGAAGTGCGTTCAGGCTACTAGGTACGACACACACACACACACATATATATATATATATATATATATATATATATATATATATATATATATATATATATATATATATATATATATATATATATATATATATATATAGTTTTTCAACTAGCCAAGAACCCCGTTCCCTCAAAAAACTGGTGGCACTCTTACCCCAGGCACCGAGTGTCTCAGAAGCAATGGGGACAAAATTGTGATCCTGTTCTCTGAACTTATGGAATTTGACTGATTCCCTATGAGTGGCAGCGCCACCCGGTTGTGCAACACTGAAGTCAATATAGCTGTTAGCCAGGGTTGTTATACACATGTAGTCCCACATCAACTGCTTGCCATTCTTCCAAAGGTTCACTGTGATATCATCTGGGCGAGCAATAAGAGCATCAGAGTAACGGGGCTCTCTCTCTCTGCTGAGCATCCAGCTGTTGTGAGGCTCCTCTTGATGATGTCGTTAACTTCACTGTGCCTCGAGTGCCATCTCCCTGAGCTTTGGCAGAGCTCAGCAAATTCTTTTCACTTGAGAATGAACCATGGAGGTTCGAAACGTTGTGCAAATTGTATAAATAAGTGTAATACATTCTATAGTAATTCACTTTTTTCTTCACCTTGAAATTACGAAAATGAGTTTTGGAGAACTCCTCTTTCAGCTAAGCCCTGATGCTAAGAAAATAGTTAGAGGGATAGAAGCCCTAAATCAGAAGATAGTAAATACATAATATGCGGTCATATTCAATGAGACATATTTAAAAGAAAACCTGCTGCCAGTATACACCATATATATATATATATATATATATATATATATATATATATATATATATATATATATATATATATATATATATATATATATATATATATATATATATATATATATATATATATATATATATATATATATATATATATATATATATAGTGGAAGTCTAAATTTCCCAATTTCAATTTCTTCAATTTCTTTCTTTATTATGCACCCCATACCCCTCCCGTGGGCGGTGGTGTAAAGGATACAGAGGCACATAATCGGTTCAGGAACTGAACCCTCTAGTTCGTTTAGCTAAGCAAATAACAATGTTTGACGCTAGTTACAAAATTATCAATGTTGTATACACATGTACACACCCTCATACATACATGTACATATATATATACGTATACACATATACATACACATACATATCTAATCACCCACACAAATACACACATGAAGAATCTCTGTGTCACAAGTGACACAAAGAGGTGTCACAAGTGACATTACAAGACGCTCACAACAGTCACTATACAAGGCACTTTACATCTATAGTGAGTCACACAGTTACTAGTTTTGCTGCACACCCACCCAACTGGGCGGCAGCTTTACAGGCATGTGCATGCATTACCGACAGTAAGCAAATTTTGGATACTTCGCTAAAATTTCGGGCAGCACATCATTGTGAATGAAGTACTTACACATTTCTTGGACATTATTGATGGTGTTATCTCTAAATTCCGCAATTTTTTCACATTCCATTATATAATGACGCAAAGTATGCGAATAGTTCTGCTGACAGAGTTTACATTTAGTCAAATCTACATCAGCAGATGTTACAAACTCCCAGAGGTACTTGTAGCCGAGCCTAAGCCTAGCAGTGGTAACATCTAGAAGTCTGCTAACATTATTGGATGCCCCATAGACGTGCGGTTCTTCATGCATAATAGAATGATGATAGATGGAGTAACTGGTGTGAATTTCACTTTGCCTCAAGTCTCCGAAATTTAGTTGATGTTCCTGGGATATTACTGCCCTCAGGCTGCTCAAAGGCAGTCCAAGTTGGTAATCAATTCCCTCTTTGCGAGCAAAAGTCTTGGCTAGCTCATCAGTTCTATCATGCATTCGGAGACCAATATGGGAAGGAATCCACAGGAGACAAACTCTGACTCCATATACGATAGAGCCTCAGATATTGATATGTACAGTTACAATCACAAAATTTAATTAAAATAATTTTTTTTATATTAATGGGTACCACCTCTGGTGCAAGTGTAGGGACCCATAGCCTCGGAGAAGAAAATAATGAGTACTCAGAGAAGACCTTGCGGATCCTCACTGAACACTTTGATAAATGATTGATTAAAATTAAAAATTTTTTAGAACACTTTGATTAAAATATATATATATATGTATATAACTGAACCTCAAAAATGCTAAAATAAGTACTAACTTCTTGCGAATTATTTAAGTTATGAAGAATAAATTTGATATCACGAGTTGATCACCTGATTAGATAAACAATATATGCGCCTCGATCGGTTACACAACTAAAATTAACAAAATTAATGTGTTGCAGAAAAAAACAGAACTAGCATTCAGTTAATATATTACTTACCTTTATAAATGATTCTGACATCGCAAAGTGCACAAGAATGGGGTCGATTCTAGATGACGGCTTCCAAGAGCCTTTATAATTTGAACTAGAGGCTCGGGGTTGGGCTACCAGACTAACGTTTCCACGTGCACCAGCCAGTACTGTGGTGCAGGCGTGCCGCAGGGTCCAACACCCATGCCTACCTCCATTCCACTTCTCCTAATACATGTACGCACTATGTCCGCTAAATGAAATATCGCTCTGACGTACTCTTTGTCACCATAACAACGAGTATGCTTTTGACTGGCGTGAAAGTTACTCAGAAAGTCAGTCAAAATTCATACTGCATAACGATAATTGGTACTATTGTTGCCAGCGTACCAACAGCTGCGGCTCTCAGGGTGACCAACCCTACGTTGCACTCGCACTTATAAGGCAGTTGAATTTATTTCATTTAATTATGCACCCCTATATACCTAACCTGTGATGTGGTGGTGCAAATGTTACAGAGGAATTACACACACAATCGGCTCAGGAGCTGAAACATAAAGTTTGCACAAGTTTACCAGAGTTTACCCGAGAGCCACTAACCTTAGTGGCCTCGACGAGGACAGGAAGCTGGCGGCTTGTCGATGGTCCCCCCCATTTGCCTTGATCAACTATCAAGCTATCAACTAAGAAAATTAAAAAAAAAATCAGGGACTATAGTTACAGATCGAGTTTGTTATTTAGCTTGACTATATAACCAGATTTAAATATCTTGGTTTTAAAAATAAAAGCCCATTATGTGCCTCTGTAACCCTTTCCACTACCGCCCACGGGATGGGTATGGGGTGCATAATAAATGAACTAAAAAAAAAAAAAATCCACTGTACAGCCAGTGTTGAGAGGGGCTCTAGGCTCTCAAGGTTGTAGCAGGCTATCAACCCAGCTACAGTACAAGTGTGACAATTGCAAAGACAATATAACTTTCCATTGATTGATTATGCAGCACTTCTGCAGTATATAAACTCTGTAACTAGCTTATCAGTTTGTAAAATAAATTTGTGGTTCAGTTTCTGAGCCCATTATGTCTATCTTGTAACCTTATCTATTAGCCCCCACGGGATGGGTGTGGACGGGTGCATAATAATAATTAATAATTCATTGTGTCGGGGGAAAGGCAGCCAGAGTGTATTTATAAACGAATGAATAAACATTTATGAATAAACATTTATTTTTAATTTGAACTTATGTCGATTCCCCCCCCCCTCAAGGTCAAATTACTAACCCCAAAGATGCAACCCTCAACAAGCTGACTAACTCATGGGTACCTACTTATTGATAGGTGAACAGAGCATTAGGTGGTAGGAAATGCATCCATTTCCGTCTCGCCCAGGATTCACAATTATGAGTAAAGAACGAACCCGACTGTACCACCGGGACCCTTATATAGATGAACAAATAAATAACATTATTTAGCATACATATGCTGTACATGTCTCTTCATCTATCTGTCCTAGGTTTGGAATCCAGATGCTAAATTTGGGGCTCGCCTCACCCAAATTTCCAGATTTGGCCGAACATTAAATGGAATTGGCCATATGTGACTACTGTCGTTTTCCTAAAAAAAAAAAAAAGCTGACATTAGGTCAAATGTACCTATATTTGAACAATTATATGCAGTAGTATACAATAAGCATAGGCTGTAATGCTGACTGGCTGGCTGGATCAGTCACATCTGATGCTGTTGCAGAGCAAGGAAATGGACAACTTTATTCCATTCACTGATTCAAATTTCTAATGTTGCATTTAAATGATAGGAAAATAATAAATTCTTTCATGTATAGCCACTAGGATGCTTATTTCAATGTAACAGGTTAATTAGTACTCAAATAATGAATTAAGTATATTTAATAACACCTATAAGCACTAATGTTATGGGTGTATTTATTTTATAGCATTTCATATTAAAAAAATTATAATTAATATGGATGGAATGAAGTATAATTACTTAAGATTTCATTGCTTAATGGAGAGAAGCTCTTGGTCACGTTGCCAAAGTCGTTTGCACAGAAAATTGAGGATGGGTGCTATGTGAGTTAATTCATCTGACTGGTCATCTCCAGTGCCTCCAAGTTTCAAGATTGGTACTCCATGAGCTGCTTCAAAGGAATCCATCTCTGCCTCAGTTACTTCTCGATGAGAGAACTGATCATACCTGATAACATTAAATATAATATTATAAAATAAAAGGCCAGTGTTGATAAAGAATTTTGGCACATTAATATCAATTAAATAAGAATCCTCTTTTTAGGAAAATTTATATGCAAATATAAGAAAATGTAGACAATATTAATTGTGAATGTGAAAAAATATCTGTTCTTCCTGGCAATGTCTGGGTTACGTGACCAAAACTCCCTTTTAATAGCTCCCTTTTGGACAACTGCCTTCAGGAGGGGGGATGGTGGGGGGGGGATTATATAAACAGAAATATGTATATATTCCCTACATTTAACTGTAAATGACTACAAGTTTAATCTCTGAGTAAAGTTCAAGATGTAAGTAAAGCTACTGGCATATTGGTCAGTAAGGTAGTTGTGGTCTTTTAACTCATGCAGTTTATAGGATTTGCCATAACACCTAATATAAACAGTGAACTCGCCTAATGTTTCACTCTTTCATCACACAACCTTTTAACCCATTGACTGCAAGACTGACAATAATGCTTGTTATGTTCAAACTGCACTGACTGTGTAATGAAAGAGTAAGAGTGAAAGTACTGAATGTGTTTGGGGATTCAAAGCCTGCTGAACTGAATATTTGGGTTATCAGGCCAAAATCATATTTGGATAACTTTCTGGCAAACCTTCGCCATATCCGGACAGAAATCTGGATAACTGTCAATTAGGTTATGCAAATTTTCAAGAACTACACATTTCAAGATCTACAGTATCAAACAAAATGACGAATAGTGTGAAAATAGTAGTGTGAAAATTTGAATTACAGTTGGTTATGGTACCCAAAAATGTAAATACCTGTATGGTAATTTTTGGACTTTCCCATTAAGAATTCTGGTTATCTGGATGTCTGGCTTATCCAGAGAGGGATCTTTCCCACATAGTCTGGACAAGTGAGCTTAGACAGTTCAAGGTAAGAATATGAGGTGAAAAAAAAAAAAGAGATGGTTAAAGTATGGGTTGAGTATACCTTATACAATATATGGATTTTCTTTACCACTCTCTTTGTGGGTTGGGTGATAAGAATGCTTTTATAAAAGGAAAGAAAACTATAAATTAATTCTAACCTTGTTGCTACAGAGATTTTAGCAGCACGATCTGCTGGCTGGGTAGCAGATGACAGTAAGCGTGGCAACTCTGTCCAACTCTCTCTGTCTGTTACTGAGAAACACAACAACACAGCATCAACTCCTTCACGACAAGCCTTTAAATTAGGACATGTAAAGTGTCAAAATATTGAGAAAATTGGGTTATACAAAATTGAAATGCTATTCTATATAATTTAACTGCAGTACAGTATATATAAATTAGTCCAGAACACAAGCAAATGATAGAACTACTTGAACCACACATACTATACATCAGGCATGTCAAACTCAGGGTCTCCCGAGGGCCTTATGGGTCACATTTATGAAATCATGAGGGCCACACATGACAACTAATGGAAGTCATTTAATAACAATTATTGCAGAATATTTGTTCTATTATATGGTATTATATACCAAATCATAGTATCCTTTATTCAGGCCGCAAGTTTGACATGCCTGCTGTATATTCAGAAAATTTAATAAACATACCGGCAATACGTGATTGTAACGTTTTACACTAGAATCTCCAGCATCCCATATTTCCAAACGGAATAATATGAGGCGATTACCAATTTTCATTGGCCAGTATACATTACTACACTGAATTCCCACTGTTTCTATATGCTGGGATGGTAGCTGAAAAGAATAGTATTACAAAGAAGTAGGTACAAAGAAGATAAATTAGTATTATAATATTTATATATGCAATACAGATGTCAAATGCATGACTGTAAGAGTCCATGAGAGATGAAGAAAAACTATATACAGTAGTTAGATATTGCAATTCATCTTATTGTAACTCAATTAAATCTTAAGATTTGGATATTTAAATTTGCCCTAAGATTAAAACATGAGAGCTTTTACTTGTCCTCACTGCTTGTAATACTCCCATACATAAGCCCTAGGATTTTGACACTAAGTCATCCCCTGCTGTCTCCAGAATTCCTGCTGTTGAATGCAGATAGGAACTGTTCACAAGTTTAAATCATATATTTTTGCATGGAAATAAAATAAATTTATAGACTAAATTAGGAACAAAGCTTACTTCTTGTCCAGACAGTCGATTCATGGTCCATGTTTTACCAGAGGATGCCTTCCCGAACATAAAAATCTTGTATGTCACACTTGGAGCAGATGGTGGTAGGTTTGGTTTTTCCAAAATTCCTGTGAATAAAAAGGAGAATAGTTGTTTTCTTCTAAATATGGCAATACTGTACTGATGTTCTAGATTTATGATCGTTTAAGTTTTCACGATTGTGCCTAAAAATCAAATTGCTAATGGTCACATCTCTAGAACTAATTTACTTTCTTGCCTATTACCAATATATGACATAACTTGTCTTACATGATTTGCTGCCTCTTGGAATTCCCTATTCTTGAAGCAGTGCCTCTCTCCTGGATCGATAAGAACACATCAGTGAGCTACAAGATTTGCCTTCCTAAAGAATGTAATTTTGGCTTCTTAATCTATATTACTAATTTGCCTGAATTTACCTGTGACTACATGTTTAGCGACCTTGTTGGGAATAGAAAGCCGGTAGCTTGTCAAAGGTCACTTCAATATTCCTGAGGATTTTTTTTAGCTGAATTTTGAACTCTAGTACTGTCTTCTGAATTTATGACTTCAGTGGGTAGGAGATTCCTTGGTCTTATTACCCTATGGGTGAAAAAACATCTGTTATCAGTTGTACAATGTGGCTTGCTGAACTTGAGTTACACTGGGCCTCATATAGAAGTGGTCTCAATTAATATCTTCCAATTTGTTTAGTACAGTATTTGAAAGGTCTATAAGACCATCCCTGTCATGTCTGGATTTTGGTAGCATATGGCCCTTAACTGTCTCTTGGTATGAGAGTTAGCCTAGTTTTGGGATGATTTTAGTTACTCTGCATTTAACTTTTTCCACAGCAGATATGTTCTTTCAAATGTGAGGTTTACATGCTAGGAAACAGTAGTCAATATGAAAGTGCACAGGGATTTATTAGCACACCTGAATAATCACTTTCTTTTCCTTGAAGTCAAAGGTTCATTTGATAATTCTGAGTACATACTTTCCAATTGCAGTATTTTTATTCAATTTCTGTAATATATTTAAAATTTACATAGAAAAAAATATAAATTTAAATAGGTAGCAACTATCATGTATTGAAAAATATTTGTACAGAGGGAGTAAATATAAAAATTTGATTGTTTTCTTTAATGTCTGATTTCATTAAAATAAAGCTAATGTTGCTGAAGAGCTAAGCTTCTTATATGTTAACCAAAATATGGATGGAAAAACTCCAATTTTAATGACATGATGCCCTTAACTTACCAAATAGTTTCCTCTTATTTGTTCCAGGAATCAACAGCTTTTGCTGGTAAATTTTACTTTCTCCAATTGACCACTCTGGTGCCATTCTGCAAGTTATGACAGCATCTGTAACAGACTGAGTTTGTTAATATTTTAAACTTCAGTGCTTCAAGTTTTATATAGACTAATTTTCATATTAAAAGAAAGTAAATTTCTTACATACAGTACAGTATTTATATTTTCAAACAATTATTTAGTTTATATCTTGTATTACTTTCACAATATAAAGATTTATAGAAGAAATATTAAAACCAAGAAAATATTTGAACATATAAAATATAATAAAGAAAAATAATGAGTATACTGCACTGAAATTATAATATATGTACAATATATGTAGTTAGGGCAAAATCGCCAGTTATCATACATTGAAAAGACTTACAGTATTTGACATTCATGATTAATTTGAAAAATAATTTTATCTTTATTGCAAAACTTATGGTATGAATTAAAGGAAGAAACATTTTTCAATAAAAAATGACAATGAAATGGATACTAAACGTCTACAAAGAT
Organism: Procambarus virginalis; assembly: GCA_020271785.1. Taxonomy (NCBI): domain Eukaryota; kingdom Metazoa; phylum Arthropoda; class Malacostraca; order Decapoda; family Cambaridae; genus Procambarus; species Procambarus virginalis. The sequence goes on from WNGS01005641.1 coordinate 3,578,959, forward strand.
ATTAACCAAAAAATGGGGGAATCTGGAGTTTTGCTATGGATGGTGTCCAAATACCCTGGCCCCAGTATCCAGACAGGGACATAACCATTTGTTTAAGAATTATGCCAGAATTAACATGAATATTAAGGTCTATATTATACATGTTTGCATTTCTATCCTATTAGGCAACACATTTAGACAAACATGGCTAGTTACACTGGACGTTTGACTCTGTGGGTGTCTGAAGACTAGGATCCAGAGGTATTAGAGACTGGAATCAGGTTCCCCATTTGACAACATTGAAAGGTTATATTTAGCCCTATCTATATCTTTCATGCCTTTCTATACATTTGTTATCTCTGACCAGTGCTAAAAGAACTAGATCAGCCTTTTTACTGCCTATGTGACACCCAACCCTACTCCTCATTCTTTTGACAATAAAGCAAGTTAGACAGTAAATAATAAAGAGCTGAAAATACAACTTATAGTGATTTGTTTGTAAGGGATGTAATGTAAGAATGACCTTGTATATATCTCAAGATCTCAAGGATGAAATAAGTTTCATAATAATGATTGCCTTTAAAGATCGGAAAGGCAGTGAAGATCGCAGAAAAAACGAAAATGACAAAGCATACATTGCAGACCAACACAATACATAAAGCATAAAATAATGTAATTACATTAAGGATAACATATTCTTTATGATAATATACACAAACTGTATATACAGCACACGGCTTAACATTATCAAGGACAGTAATTCCATAAAGCATATCAGGATCCCCTTAGACCAACGACTGACCTTCCCCACAATACATCATCCCACAACAGCTGTTTAACTCCCTGACACCAAACATTATTATTATTATTATCATAAAGTGTCATTATTATTGTCTAGCCCTACTCTGGAACCGAACCCGGGACCTTTGGCTCGTGAGGAGACTGCGCTGACCACTGCCCATGATCATTTTATAAATATATATGAATAACAATCACGAAAGCAAAATGTCCTACATGAAAGCTGGCCTATCCGACGAGGAAATCTTTGGAGCGGGAGGTATATAGAAGAAAGCCCGTCTGGGGTCCAAGTGGACCTTCACCGCCCTTTCGAAATTTGGCCAGCAACACCTGGCGCGCCTCGCCGCGCATGCGCCCAGGTGACTCCACCGTAAACAAAGATTGTCCCGACTGCTGCCTCACCCCTTGACTTCATATTAATAACCCTCTCCAATTTAACGGTGCTGGGCATTATGTTTAATGCAGTTCTCACAGGAAAATTCATCTGAGTATTACAAAAGTACTTTTCTATTAGCGAATCAATGGTGGAAGTTGATGATGGAGGACGGGGGAAAAGTTATGTGGAAGGTTTGCGACACAGGTAAATATTCGTCACATGACTGGATTTCCAGGAAGGTGTATAGTGATGCGCGGGTGTTGCGGGTTCCAGGCGTAGTAACAAGCAGACAAGATGACTGCCGTGGCCCCCGTGGAACACAGCACAGTGCCCAGGGAGCTCCAGTTTAAAGTGCTCGTTATTGGGGAGTTTGGCGTCGGTGAGTGGGCCAGGTTTCTCGTCTTCACAATTAACCTATTAACCTGGACGATAAAAAGGTGTTTTCGTAAGCCAGACTTGAAAAGTTTCATACATCTGCCCTGTGAATTGCTGCTCAGAAAGTGATTGTATTAATCCAAATATTATGCACAATAAAACTAAAGAGATCTAGAGCTGTCAGGTGATGGAAATAGGAGAACAGGTGTCATAGAGATGTACATATAGTGAAGTGTATGGAGGTGTTGATGGCTTTTTGTTATTTTTCGTATACATCCAGAGATAATTGTTTTGTATTAGTTTTTTGTCCTTCATACCCAGTGATGTATATTTCATGATTCCTTGCCCAGTGACATAAAAGGCATTAACTGATGTGACAGTTTTACAACCCAAAAAGATATAAACACAGATTCAGTCATTGCAGCAGAAAAGTAATTTGACTTGCAGAACAAATTTACAGTAAAATTTCTTAATTTTAGTTCAACATTATATATATATATATATATATATATATATATATATATATATATATATATATATATATATATATATATATATATATACAGTATATATATATATATATATATATATATATATATAATATATATATAGTACTGTATTTAGTTTTTAATTTAAAATTTCACGTAGGAAATTCTTTACTGCTAACAGTGCATTTAAATGAATATATTACTTCTACAGAAACACCATGAGAAACACCACAGCATAGAAAAATTACATTATTACACAAATTGTCACCTGTATGCACAAAAAGTTTCAGCAATTAAAAGACATAGTCAGTTTGCAGAATTTATGAAGTTGAAGCACTTGTCTATTCAACTTGTAAAAGATTAGCAAATAGTTATGCATTGGCAGACATTTAACCCATACTTATGTCATTTTTGTGAATGTAGGGAACCTTTACCTTCCTAAGGATTGTGTATACAGGCCCACAAGCCCTGAACACTTTGGACACAGCATCATGTCTGAGAGACTCTCTGCTCTAGCCAGCAGACATGTACAGTATGTACTCTGGCCTGCAGATGTGCACAATTGTCACTGTGGTACTGTAGTCAATAGATGTAAACTGATTGGTAATAGACTACAGTTTAAGGGTTAGGTAATGGATGGCAATATGAGTTAAATAACTTGAGAAAATGCCAGTAAAAAGTATAACTTGGATTTATTAACCTTTCTTGATAGCTGCTAGGCACTCCACATCACCTACAGTACATGCTCAGTGTTAATTAATACAGCATCTGGTAGTGTGTTAGTCCCATTAATAGTTAGCTTCAGCTTGGTTTTAAACCAGTGAGCATCTATCACATTGGTCAATGGCTTTCCTTTGCCATGTCTTCCCACTCCCAGAATGTAAAGATAAACTGGTGTTCATCATCACTTTTGCAGTGATTTTGTTGCTGATAATTTGGAGTGTTCAAAAAATACCACAAAATGTAAGGAAATATGAAGGTCTGTAGATAATACTGATGGTTTATTCTTTAACCACTGCACTGTGCAAAGCATCTTAATGTGCTCTGAGGGTTGTGTGATTGTTTTTTTTTAATTATGCCATATTTTAAGGTTTTTTAATGTTTTCATCGCTCTTTGTGATTTGAAGTGAAAATGATTGAGTTTGGAAACATTTTGACATTAACATTTGTTGAACATTTATAAAAAACAACAAAAATATGTCCTTAACAACTGCAGCATGAAATTTTTGCAAAAAACAGGTACGCAGTGCAGGGGTTAAAAATTAAATTTGTTGACCAGACCACACACTAGAAGATGAAGAGACGACGTCGTTTCAGTCCGTCCTGGACCATTCTCAAGTCGATTGTGAGACAATCGACTTGAGAATGGTCCAGGACGGACCGAAACGTCGTCGTCCCTTCATCTTCATCTTCTAGTGTGTGGTCTGGTTAACATACTTTAGCCACGTTATTGTGATTCATCGCCTGCAATTAAATTTGTCATATGACAGACTATTCAGTGTTTAATTTTATTTTAATATGACTTGCATTATATATATTCAGTACTTATATGTATACTTTTATGGTACTGTATTATACAGGGAAAACGGCTGTGATTCGACGTTACACAGAAGGCCACTTCAGTCCATATTACAAGCTAACAATTGGGGTGGATTTTGCTGTCAAGACTTTGGACTGGGATACCAAGACCAAAGTCACCGTCCAGCTTTGGTTTGTGTTTATTTTATACAATATTTGTCTTGAAGCATGGGGATGAATTTCGATTGAAAACTTTTTGTAGAGGAAAATTTAAGAGTAGCAATATTAATTCCATTCATTTAATTATACTGTATACTGTAATTGTGTGTTTAACAAATTCAGAAAAAAATAAAAAATGAACTAATATATGTTTACCTAACATTTCTTTTCATGATTTCATTCATTCATCATTACTTAGTTTCACACTTCCATGCTGTGGGGGAGGCATTAGCAGGAGAGAAATGGTTAAAAAGGGTGACGAGATTATAAATATTAAAATTAAAATTGTCCATTCAGTATATCATTAACTAGTACAGTATATAGATAACCACCACCACACTCCAGCAGTCATAAAATGTCTTGAAATTCTAGCCTTCTCACTCTGTCCAACTCCATGCAAAGACTTGTCAAGTATCTAGTCATTCCCATAACAGCTTTTGAGTACAGATAGTAGTAAGGTTTTTAAGCCTGAAATTTTTTAAATCTTTACTGGTTGTAATAAAGGTACAGTATATAAATTATTTTATTTGTGGTTTTGTGTACAGTACTAGTAAGAAGCAGATCAAATCATGACAATAGGTGAGGTGGTAGAAAATATAATATTAATATATTTTAAGTTGTAAGAAGAAATATGAAAATTTATCAATAAGAAATATGAATATTTGTTAAAAGAAAAATTAACAAAACTAGCTTTCCTCATAAACACAGAACCCAGGTTAAGTGCCCTAGCAGTAACCCTAAGTACCCTAAGTAAGGGGCAGTAACATGCCCCTTACTATTGTACAAGGTTACTTTTCTCCATTATTGTATGTTTTACTTTCTAGGGACATTGCTGGCCACGAGAGATTTGGCCACATGACCCGTGTCTACTACAAGTATGCGTAAGTACAGTATATCGTGAGTTCATCGTACTATTAAGCACTTTTATCTTACTCTTCATAATACTGCTATATAACAGGATGGTATTAATTTGCCTAAACTACAAATTTCTATACACTAGCAAGATCAGCTACTTATTTTTTATACCAAGTCATCAGCATTTAAAATTTGCCAATTACAGTACAGATATATGTTTTTTTATTTGTGGAAGTGAGAAAATTCTTCCTTGCTTTAATGATGTTCCATTTATCTTTTTTCTTGTTACATTTATACTTTCTATTTGTGAAACATTTCTGAATATGGAGTTTTTCATGACCAAATAATAATTTGATTTGCAAAAATGCAGTTCATAGGAAATATAATGAAATTGTAGGGGAAAATTTGAATGAAAAGATATATATTGGAAAATCTGTAACATACATGGCACTGATGTTTCACCTGTTTAATACTCAATCATTTAACATTTTAATAGCATTATTTTGTATTTCACAGGGTGGCAGCAATTGTTGTATTTGATCTCTCAAGACCCCCAACATTTGAGGCAGTTCTCAAGGTTATTTCTCAAAAATCCAATTTTTCATTCCTCTTGGTTTATATCTTTGACTATTTAAAACAAAGCACTATCTATATTTTATTTTCATTTTGCTCTCATCTTAGTTAGCTTAATGTGTCTTGTGAGAATGTTGTTTTTGTGGTAATAAAAATACATGTACAGCATATAACGACCAAACCACACATCAGAATATAAAGAAATGACAATGTTTCAGTTTGTCCTAGATTGAATTACCACTGCAGGAATGTTACCAGTAACTTCAGTACTATTCAGTGGGTATAGGAGGAATGTACAACTTTAGTTATAAAGATGCAGCTCGTTCTCACTTGGTGTGACACTTGGATGGGTTAAACAAGTTAACAATATTTTAATTTAACCTGGCTTAAGCTAAAGATACTATTTGTTATCCAATTTCTGACATTCCTAGATACTTGATTCATAGTGTGGTGTCACTTTCTATTGTCACATACGATCAAGAAATTGCTCGTTCATTTGAAATGTGTAGTTCACTGCAGTACTCGATGCGATATTATACTGTACTAGCTGACTAGCTGATATTAAACCATCACTTGTTGGCATTCCTCTTCATTAAATTAAAATAATTAGATTTAAAATGAATTATATATATATTTTATATATACACACACACAGCTTCTGGCAAATTGATCATTATCAGATTCTTTTTCCTGTAGAATTCTTTCTTGAGGTGTGTGGTCATGTGTAGAATCTTTCTCAATACTGCCTTTGTGAGTAAAAGTTAAATCTATCTATGTGTAGATAAAATTCCATTCAACCTTAATTTGCTAGATCCATTTTATGCAATGAGGAGAAAATCTTGCGTATAAAAACATCCCAAATCACCAGCCAGAATATTGGTTTACTTAAAATGGTCATTGGATATTTTCATCCATATGGCTTTTGAAAGAGTACTTGAAGACAGTTTAAATATAAGAATCTAGGGCAAATAATAAACAATGAAAATAATTCTTAAACTATTTGCTGAAGACTTCCACATGTTAATTTGGCACTGTGCATGCCCTAAGAAATAAGACGGCTGACTGCCTCGGAAAGCATTTAAAGTGGTAAAGTTAGAGAAAATAAACAAGACAGACTATCTAAAAACTATAAAATAAGAAAAGTAAAGATTTTTAGAGGACATTGTATATGTGGATAACATGTTGCATATTATCATATGATGGTGCAGCAAGTGTAGCCAGCGAATAGAAATGTCAGTAAGAGAAATGCAAGATAATTATCAGAAGCTTTAAGACATTATGACTATGTAGCACTTGGAAGGGATATGAGGATAAGGATTTGGGATAGAACAGAGGAAGAGAATGGTGCCCAACCACTTGGACAGTTGGGGGACTTCAGTGCTGCCCTGCAAGCGAGGCTGTCGCTGTACCTTTCAGTCAAAGTGGTTGGACATCAGTAAGAGATGTACTCCTTTTATTTCTGCATTGTAACCTTTGCATGCGTGATTAAGGCCAAGAGGCCTACTAAACGGTCTTCTTAGATCTTGTTAGCTATGTATTATAACAGCATGTTGAATGAAATGAAATATACTAAAGAAATGGTAATGTGATATAGGATTAATCATAAACTGTATTTATAAACTGTTCATTCTGAAAATAATAATCAATTACAGTGGGTTAGTGACATTCGTGATAAAGTGACTTTGGGAGATGGCCGCCCTCTACCTGTGTTGTTGTTGGCAAATAAATGTGACATAGATTCCATCAGCATACAACCAGAAGTCATCTCCAACTTCTGCAAGCAACATCATATTGATGCATGGTTCCTTACATCAGCCAAAGAAGATATTAATATAGGTTAGCATTCAGTGAAGTTATTGCTTTGGGAAAAATCATATGTAGAAGAAAATTGTGGATAATAATAGTACCAGGTTTTACAATGGGTATATATAATTAGTATAGTCGTACCCCTGTACTTATTATGCCCCTTGTTTGTTTATCCTGAGATATGGCCTTGGGATATGTCATGATTAATTACGATTAAAACATGTCTGGATTGATTACTTTTAATGCTTTTGAATTGTCTTTGTATTTTCTATTGTTTAGGAGATGCAATGAAGTGGCTTGTTGGTCGTATTTTGGAGGTGAGATCAAATTCACAAAACATGATACCTGTAATCCGTACTCTAGCTCCTGAGGATCCCCCTGAGAAGCCAACAACATATTGTTGCAGGTAAATTGTGAAAGTTTAGAAACTAGTTAATTTCTATCTAATCAGTTATTGCTTATTTTTCGAGGTACAGTGCTCAACTTAATATTTGTAATGCCAGTGGAACAACTGTGAATGAATAAGTGGGTTTGGGTGAAAAAAATGTAACTTTTCTTGGCAAAATACCAATTAAAAAAAAAGACTAACAGCCAGAAAATAAGTTCAGTGCTGATGCAATGTGGTACAGATATGGGACTCTGCTAGTGAACTTCCTCCTGTCAGATTCATTGTCATTTACCATAGCACTCATCTTTTTGTCTGTTAGGAAATTTTTCATTCATTCTAGTATTGTCTGTCAATCCTCATGTTTTTGGTCTTCTAGACCTAGGACAATCTTGTGTGGGACTAATGAATGTTTTATTTTTTTGTCTGGCTAGTAGCACTCTATTCTATTAGTATCTGTTAACATTTAAGTAAATGCCAAAACGTTTGCCAATAATTCTCTATCATCCATACCTATTCCTGTACAATAAAGAGCAAAGTTAATGTAGTTTGTGAGAGCATTGAACACGAACAAATGTAAAACTACTTGTATCTTTCAGATGAGGAGATAAATTGATACTGTTTTGGTGAAGCTGCACAGGTGAAGAGAACCTGACATTCCGAGTGGCTTTCAGGGCCCAAGTTGAGCAACTTTTAACTGCCAGTCATTGTTGAAGACATGAGCAGTGTATCCAGGGAAGTGTTAGCCTTCGGCTGGAAGTTGCAACTGAGCTGGTGAGGAGAAATCTTGGTTTTTGGAGATGGAAAAGTTGAGCAGCTGCTTTTATCACTACAAATTGTGGTTGAGGACAGGCAGCTCTCTCATTGTTCTTATTTATTGTCTGGTTTTAGTAATTAAGGAAATGATTTTTATTATTGTTCACTCTAGTCATTAATGACAGATTTTTTACATATTTTTTTAAATACCAAAAGTACAGTATTGGAATTATTTTTCCATTAGCTTATAAGTTAATTTTAAATGATTATTAAAGACTTGATAATTGTTTTGTATATATAGTGCTTGCATTTTAATGCCAATCACTTGTTTATAAATATTTCATATGTATATTCCTAATTCTTTTACATTTTTTGTCTGTATATATGTTTTGTCTTTACAAAGTGCCTGATCAAAACCTCATCCGTCCATTGTCTAGCCAATACTGCTAGAAACATTTGCAGTGGCAACTTTGCAGTTGCTTGTTTAGTGATACTAGCATATGGTGAAAATGTGCTTTATCGAAACTATGGGACTTGCAGCCCATAAGTGGTTTGTATTGTGCCCTTTTTCACGTGGTTGAAGAAATGATGCATCATTACTTTATTTTGTAGGACATCTGTGCATTAATTAAATTTTATGGAACTTTGTATCCTGCTTTAAATTTTGAAATTACAAAATACTTTCATGCTTGTTGAATTTGTATCCAGGTCTCAAATATGAAGTATTGTACTGCATTATGATGATATCAATCAATTTGTGGACCTCCATATTTTGGGAATAAAATGTTTAAGGAAACCTCACATTATGTTTTCACAAAGTGATACCGTACTATAAAAACATTTATATTTGTAATATTATGTAAGTTTTTTCATGAAAATCTGGATCACCTGTATTGTTTTCTGATGGTTAACAGGTGTCTGGAATGAACCAGATGTGTGACCTGTTACTAACAGTCACGTATATGTATATATATATATATTTTGCTATAGTGAAAAATACATATCAAGCCGTTTGCTATTTATAAACAATTATTAAAGGTGCTAAGGAGAGTAATAAAGACTTCCTAAAGCACACCAGGAGCCGTCCTGAACCTCGCTACTGTTTTTTGGTCTAGCAAGATGCCTTCTCATTCAGCAAGAAAATGATGTAAAGGTTGAGATTACACTACACTGTAATGTAGCTATCTACTTAGTTCTGTACTGCCAGATAATGTGATTTTCCATAGAAAATAATTATCATAATGAAGTAATGTACTGTATCTTGTATTTCAATGACAGGAATTATTATATCCTTTGAAAAACTAAGGCTTAAATTTGTCAGTGTTTAAACAGTAATAACCAAGTGATGCTGTATTTGATTAGTATGAAAATAATGTTACATTGTACTCTATAACAAATTGTTCTTCTGCTGTTACTGAAGATAATTACAGTACCGTAAATATTTTTTTTACCATCCCTGTAGGATATTTGAAATGTTCTAAAACAATAAACGATTTTGATATTGGAAGTGCCTGCTCTTTTTTTTTTTGTGCCTTTTTAAAGTCTTTCGGAAGTTTATACAAGATCTGTACATTTGTAATGGTGAAATATAGTAGTTAGACTTCCTGTCAATTTGTAAGCAGGCATTGTAACAATGCATTGTGATTTCTTGGTATAATAGTATACTTCTCGGAATGTACTGGATATCACTACATTCTGATACATACTAAGTGACCTTAGTACTTTGTATTAAGGTCAAGTGCCATTTGTTTTCATACTGTCTTAGAGTGCTGCATTGTGTGTACATATTTTAACACTGCAACACTAGCAATGAGAATAAGTGCTGAAGCTGCATAAATAACTGTTAAAAGCTATTTATTCACTGTGATTCATATTTTTATATAGAATATCAGGTTATACTGTGAACTTTTTCAATACTTTCATAGATCAATGCCTGTGATAGCGTTTTTGTTATATATAAGTGGAGGTTAACATATATTTTATGGCCTGTCTGTAAATGACAGTTGCTTTTCTTATACAAGCCCACAGAATTCTTCAAGAATTTAAAATATGCATTAATGGCACGTGAAACTGAGTTAGTAAGTAAATAAATTTTCTTTAAAGTTTCATTTAAAGATTATTAGATTTAATTAATAAAGCATAACTGAAGAAAGGAAGACTTTCAATAAAGTTATGTTGCTTTCAATAAAACATGATTGTCATCGCATATTCATAAGAGTTACAACAGGTGTCTGCTGTGTTGCCATGCTATCCAAATTCAATGTTACCAAAGTCGTTAGAGCAGCATTCTAAAGAATTGGGTGGATAAGGAGATACAAGGCTAAGCATAGATGACTACAAGATGTAGTGTGTTGTACATCCTTTATCTTGGGTGCTAGCGCCTGGTGGTTAAGAATGGTGCATGTGTTCTCTGCAGTGGCTACACAGATATGTACTTCATGTGAAGTACACACCTGTGTAGTTCTACTCATGAAGTACACACACATCAGCATGCTCTTCATGTTTCTTGAAAAGTAGCAAGCATGAACAGCTAGGCTTTTAAAATATAATTATTCTGTTACATAGTTATGTCCTGGAAAAATAAACATTATCAAAACTTTGGAGCTGTGTATTTATAAAATTAATAAGAGTTATTCATATTCATTTTTGGACCAAGAAATAAAGGAAGATTAAATGCATTTATCGTTTTGGTTACAATAATTTGTTAGAACTGTAAATTGATATATACTGGTGAAAATAAATAAATAAATAAATATATATATATATATATATATATATATATATATATATATATATATATATAATTATATATATATATATATATATATATATATATATATAAATATATATAATTTATTTATTTATTTTATTCACCAGTTTAGTTGATCATATGATGACTATAGTTCAATAAGCACTTATATTTACAAGTTAAAGAAGAGCACAAATTGAGTATTGTTAATAAATTTATCAATTCTAAGAGTATTTTCACCTTGGGGTTAATAGTTTTATCAGAATACCTGTACTCAAACATCAAGTACAAAATATAAGTAAGTGCAGGTTCATCATTTTTGTTAAGAATGGTACATGAACATTGTTGAATGGAGGGCAAGACCTGAAATGTATTCCAGACATTGCTATACAGCCTTTTCACCATTCTATATGCTTTAAGTAGGATGATTGAAAAGGAATTCTCTGAAAATTTGGCTGACTTTCCTTATCTTTTAATGATTTACTATCTATAGGAAATAATTAATTCTTACTATACCTCATTTTCCTACTCAAAACATTCTTGTACAAAATATGTATCAGCTGCTGCTTTTTTAGTTTAATATATTCTTCATATACTTTTTTAACCCTCAGGGAACTCTGACAATTTATTACTTCTTGACCACTGCCTCCATTGAAAAACCTGCCCCTCCTTGCTCTTCTTTATAGTCTTTTATATAATGGCTTCTCTTTCTGGATAACCACAATGTGTTCCCTCTTATGGTACATACATTACCTCCATGGAGAATTCCACTTGTTACATTTGTGTAAACTCTAATCTGAAATGCCTTATCCCTTGAACTTTTTCAATATGTTTGGGTGATATGGTACTCCGTCATTATGTTTATTGGCCCTCCTTGGTGCCTCCAGGTAACTAGAAGCCTGTAGTAAGCAAGTGCTGACTGCACAGTTGATGAACTGAACTTGACAGTAAGCTTTGTTGGGGGTTATATGTACTGTACTGGTTTACTTAGTATTCATAAGTGCAGTTTCTGTGAATGAGTAAGATCATTAGCTATTTTGTGTCAAATGGTAAGCCAAGATGTTTGTGAATTATTTCCTTCTGTAGTATATTCTGAAGTAAGAAAACCAGCTGTATGTATATTTTTCACAGTATTGTTAAAGTCCCCCTCCTCTACATCTGAAATAGTAATCCTAATTTTCCAGATTGCAGGTGTCATTTTTACACCTTCTGGCAGCAAAACATAAACTTTCCACTTTGATATCACACTCATGAATACTAAGAGCATAATACTTATTTTTTATTAATTTACTGTATATGAACATTAAGTAATATTTTGTATTTTTTACTCACATATAATGTAGATCTTGTTTACTGAATATATTTTTTCATCGAATATCATTTATCTTAAGGGTTTAATTAAAATTATAGGTACTAATTTTAAGGGGTGACAAACCAATGCACAGGTGTTTATTATTACATGAAATTTGAATTCTGAAAGTGCTTTAACACAGTGTCTCAATAAAATGTACACACACACAAATGATAGAGTAATTTTGATCTAATATGGGAAGGCAAATGGGGGTACCTTTGACAAGCCACTGGCTTCCTGACCTTGTCAAGGCAACTAGTGTTAGTGGCCCTCAGGTAATTCAGGTAAATATTAGCAGGTGTGATCCAATGTTTGTCATTTGTTTGCTGGGCTTAATGCCTGCTAATTCATCCATGATAATTTTAAGGCAAATGATGCCATAATTATGATGTGTATTAACATACAGCAATGTATATATAACCCGAATACGTAATGTAAAAAAAAATTCCCTGTGAAAGAAAATGGAATACCAACCAATTTTGTGTCCAAAACGGTTACCTTAAAGGAACCAAATTTGTTTAGTGGGCAAACCACACCAGCACTCTATTATAGCTAATAACAGAGGGAGCTTAAATAAATTATCTTTATACCTGTAGTAAAAATAACTTTTTCTTGTATCAAACCACCTTCAATGTTTTTATTTTGTTTGATCTGCAAACAATCATTTATTTTGTTTCATCATGGCCAAATATTTTGTTTAGCATCATTCTGTATTTGAATGTCAAAAGATTGTTTGGAATTGTATCCTGTATTTTAAAATTTAAAGAAAATGACTAAACATTCTGAACTTTGTTATGGGTAACATACTGTTTTGTGAAAATTAACATCAGTAGTTGTATGAAAATACAGTACCAAATTAATTCAGTTACTAATAATTGTACTGAGGAAGTTTTGCAACATTGTTATTCTATTATGAATGGTTGAATAGTCAGAACCTCAACATAGGAAACTGAAGGTGTGTGCTTTACATTTTAGCTGCTAGAAAATTTAGATTATTCACTTTCCCACATTTCTTTTAAGTACTGTACTGTATTGTCCTGAATAGAAATGTAAAGCTTTACGTCACAGAAATCATTGGTACGTATGTGGGGCCTTTTGATTATTTTGAAAATTTATTGATTCTAAGCTGCTTTTTGTGATGAATATCTATCTTGGCTTTCCTAGTCATCATAGAAAATGGCCTCATACTAATAAGATCTGTTGCTTTTTGATGATGATGTGTGACTTAAAGACATTGCAAAAATGCTTAGAACTGCCATATTTTGCTAAACATTTATATGTTATGCAATATTATTCCATTAACCTGTCAGTGAAGGGGAGGTAGATGAACTTTATAGATAAAAATTAACTTCACAAGCATAACATAAATTAGTAACATGAGTATTTCCTAAAATAAATTAAAATTTACATACAGCATATGGAGGCTTAGTAGTCTATAAGTTGAAATTCTTATTAAAAACTGAAATAAGGTCATAAAATGCAGATTTGGCAAGCAGTGTTGTGACTTTACTAGAAAACTAAATATATTAAAATACTTCAAGATTTGGCATTTTTCATTTGAATTGCTTAGATTTATAAACAAACAAAAAAAGGTTGAAATGCAATTTTTATATTCAGAAAAAAAAGCCTCTAGTAAACAAATCTAAATTCAATAATTATTTACATGAAGGATGACCAAGGCAATGTTAGTACATTTTGGAACTGGAAAATTGCTCGACATACTGGTGACGGGTGCTCTTGTAGAAGTTTAGTAATCAAGTAATGAAGCATTGTACAACTCCTAAACTCACATGTGCACCTGCAAAAGTTCAAATATTATACAAAATCATGAGTGTCATGTTACTTTTAAAATGATTACCTGAGTTACATGCTTAACTAAAAGATCTCATCTTCCCTTCAACATCAATATTACTGATCAAAATATCTTCACACTGTTAAATCGCACAAATATTTTGAGCAATAGGCCGATAGAGTAAAATTATATTGATAAATTTGTAAAGATTTGCAATGTTAAATATTTTATACAAATGTTTCATAAATGCCTTTTGTGGCTGCTGGGCAGACCACCAAACACTACCTGGTGTAGTGTGGCAATGAATTTTGGTATTTGTACTTAATACAAACTTTTAATGCTGTTAGTCAGTGTAGGTACTCAGGTACCATAGTATTAGCCTTTAGTGTGACCAGATCAGTGATAAAAGATGCTTTACTTTGTAGGATTAAGGATTGATTTCCTTAGTGACTGTGTAGTGTCAACTGCTTTTGTAAAATTCAGTGTACTGTATAGTCAATAAATGCTATCAGGACCTAATGGAAGTCTCCAAGGTACAATGACAATTGTAAAATCAAATCTTACCCTATTTTGAAAATTATCAGGGCTGAAATGTTGAAAGAAATCAGGTTCCAATTGAAATGGCCTTTTGCTTATTTCATTATTAATGTTGGCACATGTACAGTATGACAGTGCAGGATTTGATGTAGTGTGTTTAACATGGGAAAATATTCATGGAAAAAGACTGGTGTATGTATATTTGTACTAAAGTGGAATATATTATGGACTTGAACCATATACATAGGGTTTTTCTTGTTTATATTTGTTTCACATATAATAATTGCAATTTTTCACAGAAACAGACATGTTAGAACAGATTCCTGGCATAATCTTATCAGATTTTTGGGCAGTGTAAAATTTTGTTGGGAAAAAATGCATTCCCAGCTAACTAAAACTCTTAAGCAGTGTGACCTACACATGTATTTGTGACCTTAATATACTAGCTATGATGGTTCCTCCCTGTTTATAATACCTACCATTCAAAATTGTAGAACTAGTTTGCCCAAAATGATGCATGTGGTTAGTGGCTTATAAAAATATAAATAGCTATTATGTAAAATTTTACTTCAGACCCTAATNGTTAAGCATAACTTCCTTAATGTACTAGAAAAGAGGTGTAAAAATAGTAAAAATTTCCTATCACCTATTTAGTGCTGAAGGTATACGGGGCATTAGGTGATAGGAAACGTGCCGAACCATTTTTGTCCTGCCTGGGATTCGAACCCAGAATTGCCGATTGTGAGTCGAGAACGAACCCACCTGCAGGAAAGGCTGGTCAACTTACATACTTCACAATGACTCACAGCTGTAGCACTGTGGCACGACGGTTCGTAAGGAACTGTTCAATCTCAGGAGATACTTTTGGTGTGTAAACAGGTAAATACAAAAACTTTAATAAAATATATGAAATACTGTATACAGAAAGTGTAATTCATCCATAAACATTTTTACAAACGTTATCATTTTCTTTAGTACTAACTAAAATAGAGAAATATATAGAGTAATACTCATCATTACAAGAGAGTCATGCAAAACAAAACGACTGCCCCTGGTGAGGCTCGAACTCACAACCCCGGCATGGCTTAGCAGCGAACACTGTCTATAAGTACCGTGCGCTAACCGATTGCGCCACAGGGGCATAGCGGTCTGCCGCGCCTCTACGGCCAAAACCATTCATTCCACTATGACACAAGGACGCTATGCTATGAAAACATAGCTTCAGCAATCATAACTATTTGAATTATCGGCTTCATATATAATTTGTTTATTATTGCGCAATAACAAATGTTTCGAAAACATTTTTCTTGACTGCTCTTACTCCAGTGACTACTAGTCGCTAAATTTTGAAGATAAGCATTTCCGTTTAAAAGGTATTCACACGAATTTGGGAAAATTACGTTTCCCACTGTAAATAGAACACCCATTTTTATAACAAAGTACACATAAATGCGCTGCTACCCTATTCTATATGAGGGAATACAGAGTACAGATCTAAGAGCTAGCTGTATATGAGTTCATACAGTTACTACCATCTCACAAAATAGTTTATAATATTGTACATGGAATCACAAACACCAAAACACACTGATTGATCTTAATTTAATGCAGTTACAGGGAGGGTGAGAAGTGTTATCATTGGTCATCAGGCCGACGGTAACATTATTCAAAGGAATGTAAGCGTCAGTAATTGCGCAACCGCTTCGCAAGTCGAAGGGGTGAGAGTGTGAGTGCAGGGATGTTGAAAGAGAAAGGTGGGGAAGAGGGGAAGGTGGGAGTTGGGGTGACGGAGAAAAGAGGGGTGGAGAGGGAGAAGAGATACAACTGGGTTCCCCATCTAGAGAGATATGAGGGGTGGGGGAGGAGAGGAGAGGAGAGAAATAGGGGGCAGAGAGGTGGGGAGGGGGGAGAGGGAGACCCCTGGGCACTGCCCCGTACCCCTGTTATGAATTATCTAATTAACTAATTCTTCATAACTAATCTTAAACACCAATCCGTCGAAAGCCTATTAACCATGCAATGGCTAATTTGCATGCTGTTGCCTAGCTTATATATAATTATTGTTGTTTTATGTTGATCATTCTTAAGATTATGTTAATTCCGTTTGAGGCATGTGTTGGGGGGTAGAAATAGCCTAAGCTACTCTATCCCTTTGAGCTGTATTTCTTGCTTATCTCAATAAACATACTTGAACTTGAAGGCATGTGTGTTGATCAGACAGTAATTCATTTAGAATAGGCAAACATGCACATTTTCCTTGAGAATAATTATATAGTGATTTAAAAAGAGAAACTAGTCAAGGTTGAATTAGTTCAGTTAATTTGCATGTTGATTCTTATTAAATTTTATTTTTTCGTTAGTGTAAAACTGAGGTGAGGGCATGGGTCAAACTCATAGGTGATTAAAATAACTGGGAAACAAGAGGCCGGATCATAACAACCCAATCTGGTATATTTATAAAATAGTACATGTCTATTTGTCTGTCCAAGGTTGGTGGACAGATACTTGAGGCTACCCTCAATTACTATAATCTTTGAAGCGTGTTGGGTGTGGAGAGTATTGTCATAGGCGGGTTGGGGTTTATCCCCCATGTCACACTTCTTGAGGTCAATGGAGATGAAATGTTCGGCGCAGAGTCCATAGATATTTGTATTATACATTATTACAGAATTTCAGATATTGACATGCAAAATGCATGTTGTGATGGCAGATTTACATTCTGGGGGCTCCCAACATTTGAATGCGCAACCTTTATCGATCCGTATGCTATGCATCCTAGGCCATGGTATACGAAAATATATATATATATATGTTATATGTACCTTGTGTTACATCTTAACGAATAATGGCAAAGGCCGATAATGCTAACATGTACGATTATGTAGAGACAAGATATGATTGTTGTCGTTAGCGGCGGATAGTTTATTATGCACATCAAACTCATCTTGTGAGCACATTCACTTAAAAAAATCTAACACTTATTGATGCCCGTGCCACCTCTTGGGTGGCTTAATCTTCATCAATCAATCATCCTGTGAAAGGTTGTTTATTGTGTACCAAGGTGGTAATCATCATGTGAGCATGTTTATTATGCACCCAAACCTACTGCATTGAATAGTTTTCTCCTTTGTTGGCACATCCCGTGCAAATGCGATTCCAGCATCTCAAACTAATGTAGGCGACTGCCTCTGGTAGCTATCCCAAGTCTCTGTACCTGTCCCCAACAATTTCATCAGATGTTAATGATATAATCCTCTTACTCAAAACTAAATCATGCAACCCTTCTGAGATACCAGCCCTTATCAGCAAAAAAAAGCTTCAAAGTTCTTAGCTCTTGCCAAATTTTAGCCAAATATCCCCAGTTTGCTAACTGTAGGTAGTAACTAAGTGATTGTAACCTATCCACCACTGCCCGCTGGATGGGGGGCGGTGTGCAGGACAAACATATAAATTGTGACACTAGCTCTCCACATACACACGAGGCTAACCATAGCCCGTGCTTCTTGCCCCGCTCCTGTGCCAGGTAAGTTACGGGCTCACCATAGCCCGTGCTACTTGGAACTTGTTCCGAGTAGCTGAATCTATAACAACAACAACAACAATCTACACATATGTCAGTTGCTTAATTTAGAACCTGTACTTGAGGTCGATCTCGAACCCATTGTTGATGTGACGACTTATATTGAATTTTGTAACTAGCTCATCAAGATTGTAACTTGCTTAGCTAAATGAATTGTGGGGTTCAGTCCCTGAGCCCATTATGTGCCTCTGTAACCCTTTCCACTACCGCCCACGGGATGGGTATGGGGTGCATAATAAATGAACTAAACTAACTAAGCTCTTGCCATAGTATTGCTCTACAACTTGAGCTCCTGGCCTTCCCAGATATTTTTAAAATGGGTAAGGTCATTGACAGTTTATTGTGCACCCCAAACTCACCTTTGTGAGTGGTACTTTATTGTGCACCCCCCATACTCATATTCTGAGTGATAGCGCGAAAGGATTATAGTACAGAAGGTCGTAACCAGCCTCAGTGGATGTTTAACATTAATTGTATATTTTATCTGCACATGTTTGTATATTTATATTTTTAAATATTAGATATTAGAGTGTAATTGAATTAATGCTGCTTTTGATATTTGACTACTCCCCAGTGGGCTAAACATTTTATTTAGCTAAAAGTACATAAATACATACATACATACATACATACATACATACATACATACATACATACATACATACATACATACATACATACATACATACATACATACATAGGATTCAAGCAGATTGTTTTGGATTCATAGGTTTGCAAGAACGTCGGGTAAATTAAGCCTTTCGTTGAACTGTATGTAAGTAGGATTAATTAACCAACTAATCCTTCTGTTCCTTCTCTTTAGATACGGTAGTACTTATTTTTTGTAACTATGTAGGCCATCTTACATATATTGACGTAATAGAGAATTAGATAGTAGAATTTGGTACTATTCACATTATCGAGTGTGGAAAAAGTTGAGCTAAAATCCAAATATAAATATTCCTAGGCCTAGTATAGCACATGTGTGTATTATATTAGACCTCAGATAGCGTGTATTAGGCTTATGATGATTAGGTTAAGCTAGGTTTTATTAGCAACATAAATACAAAACCTTTTTCGGGTTGTCCAGATTCAGTTGTACCAAATTCTACCATATAAGTGTCCTTTACGTCAATAAATGTACGATGGTCCACATCGTTACTATCTGGTAACGGTGGGTATTATGAACAGGAGGATGGGCTGCGTTGATTCAACGTATTTTGGCAATATGTGTCTACTGGGACAGCTTATACTTTTATCACATACTTAGTTTTTTATGTATATACAAGAAGTGAAATATGAAAAGACATTTTATCAAATGCAATAACGTTATCTGTTATTTAATTAAATGCAAGTTTAAATCTTTGTAACTGACAAAAGTTTAGAGCTAGAACATAACTTATAATAATTAGCTTTTAGCGTAAACTTCATGAAAAAACAGGAAATAACGAACGTGTAATGCAACAAAACTTATGTGCTCACCAGGGCTCGAACCTGGGACCTTCTGTGTGTTAGACAGATGTGATAACCACTACACCATGAGCACCTGAGTTACGGGCGCGAGATACGTTTATATGTGTATATGTTTAGTCCATTATCATTCTTGTTAAGCCCTGCAGTTTGCTAAATGTAGGTAGTAACTATGTGACTGTAACCTATTCACCGCTGCCCACGGGATGGGTGCGATGTGCAGGATAAACATGAATTGTGACACTAGCTCTCCACGTATGTCAGTTGCTTAAGTAAGTTATATAGTCTTGAACGGAGGGCCACTGCAATTCAGAGGGATTGCGGTGTGAGACGTGTGCCTGTTCTGACATTATACATGCATATAAGGGAGAGAGAGAGAGAGGGGGGGGAAGAGGCGGGGGAGAAAGAACAGGAGAAATAAAAGTAGCAGGAGAGGAAAGAAAGGAAAGAGAGAGAGTATGTTGACGTGTGGAACACAATTACACGCGTAACGTGGTAGGGTGGGGGTCCCTTGACTGTTTTCAAGCGGTGGTTTCAAGCATGTATATGGTGGGATGTGATGGTTATAAAGTAGGAGGTTGCCTCGTATGGGCCAATAGGCCTTCTGCAGTTACCTTTTTTCTTATGTGGTATGGTCCCATATAGACCGGTGTTTTCCTCCCCCATCTTCAAGACGCCCCCAGATGATCATGTTGAGCGTTCGATGGCAGGCCCTCATCAACGGACCTCAACTTGGAGACGTTCTCCAAGGATCTTCCTCGAGAACCCGCCCACACCCCCAATGGCTGCCTCAATCCGCACACTTTTCTTGCGTTTCCCACGAGCTACACCAACTACCAGCTGGTTGAGGTAGTTCTACAGCAGAGGTCCCGAAATTGCTGTCGGCACCGTCAGGTAACTAATACATCTCCTGATGTTGTGTATGTCAGCAACTATAGGGTGTGTGTTTGGTCTTAGATTTAGCTACTCGGAACAAAAGTTCCAAGTAGCACAGCTATGGGTGAGCCCTAGTGACATACCTGGCACAGGAGCGGGGCTGTAACTGTACTACGTGTCTGCAGTTAAATCCACGTTTAAGGTTCTGTGTCCTTTTACCTATAATTCCTTTTCCACATAGTTGGGGGGGGGGAAGCTAAGACAACGAGTTTTATGTTGTAGATCTGCGAGTGTGTTAACACATGTTAACAGTTCTAAACTTCAATAGCTGCTTTTATTTCTCCCGAAGTTTTTGCTAGTTTTCAAAATGACGATTACATACTTCTCTAATAGGTTTGTTGTAAATGATTTATAACTATTTACAGACAATAAGATTATAGACAACTTGCTGCTTGCATTATTATATTTCAGAATCGTTTGGTCGGGATCCAACCACCCACTTGCTGGGCATTATCAGCCGATAGGTCCGCGACTCACTAATTGTCTCTCTTCCCCGCCAGGTTCAGATATAATTTA
>WNGS01005641.1:3600042-3647550 GCA_020271785.1 Procambarus virginalis
TATTTACCATACCTTCAAATAATAAACAATTGTTATTGTTCTTTAGTTTTTCAGTATGACCCAAGCAAATAGAATTACCCTCTTCATCCGTCTCACAACCTCTATCCTTTCCTGTCTTTTTCTCTCGTACTCTACCTATGTTTTCTCACCACAAAGTGCAACTTTTACCACTTTTAACTCCCTATCCTACCATCACATGACCCATCACCACCTACTTCTACTACCCTCCTGACACTCGACTTCTTCCATCATTGTCTCACTCGATATCTGCCACCTTGCAGCCGACGTACGGGGCTAGAGGACGAAGGAGAAGAGGTATGGATTGGGGAGGCAGTTACCATGAAGGAGATCCTGCAGAACTTTGCTGGGGTAAGACCCAATGACATCAAGGGCATTAGAGGCCCCCATCTCAAGCCCGCAGAGAAGCCCAATATGAGGTAAGGGGAGGTGTCTGGGTAAGCATTGGTTCTGAACTATTCTAGGGGAAACGTGGGGTATTATAAGGGTAGATTTTGGTCGAGTGTTGGGTCTGTACTGTTCTTGATGCATGTTGGGGTGCTACCGAGTTGTGTTTGGGCGAGTGCTTTAGCTGAACTGAAAATATTGAAATTTCCAAATCTAAATGCTAAACGACTGGGAGATTTATGAGCCATTTTAAGGCCAGCAGTGGATATGTGATCGTGCAGACAGCTTGCTTTGTATCTCAGTAAATTTGATAGGCTTTCAGAACCCGATATCTAATGCAATTAACGCGTGTCCTAGTTCAGAAGATTCAGTTCGATTTTAGGCACTATGACTGATGTTCGGGCGTGTGTAGGGTGTGAACTGTTGCGAGTAAATATGAGATACTGTACAAAACATCACCTACAAGGGTGATGTTTTGGGTGAACTGGTGTAGGTGAATATGAAATATTAAAATAGTTATATGTGAATTCTGTAAGAGGAATTTGCAGAATTACTCTGTATCGCCATTAGCACGGCACATCACAAAAAAAGAACTTATACGACATTATATGTCGCTATCACAACACATTTTCACAAAATAAAAAAAATCCACCAAAGCGTTGCATCCTCAGTATCAACACACACCAGCTTTAAAAAATACAGTGTAAAAACACCAACACAGGAATTTTCCCATTGTACTGTCAGCCGAGTTATACCGACCATCCGAGAAATCCACCTGGTGCATATCAGCCCCTGATAACTTCTAGTCAAGTATCGATTCCTGATCAAACAGACTTCCCATGCCATTTCTTGGTCACATATCGACTCTCTGTGAACTCTCTCAACTCGCTGTACATAAAAACTCGCATGGCCTCTCTTGGCCACACATTGACATCTAGCAACATATCTTTGTCATGATTCACCAATTTGTATCACCCTTGGCCAGATGTTGAGCCAGTACGACTTCACATGGGATTCCACCATCAACAATCCACCAACAGCAGTTCCAGTATGGCCCTACTCGCTTGAGTATAAAATACCCCACGAGTGCCGCTCAGGGACCTGCCCAACCAGATCTTTCCCAGGTAAGCACTAGGTATTTTCCCCATGTCTTACGCTGGTAAGTTTATTTATTTATTTATTTATTTATTTATTTATTTATTTATATACAAGAAGGTACATTGGGTTTGTGAGAATGCATAGCATAGTATGCTATGCTATGCATTCAATAAGTCATCAGAACGTTCTCAAGTACATCTCCAGGCTGTTCCTTTATGCATTACCATATTCCCAGAATTGGCCACGCCATAGGATATGTCCCTGGTAGTATTTTTCATAGTCATTTCTATTTCAATTACCTGTCACTCGTTTGCTTAGTCGGACCTAAGCCAAATACTTCATCCAAGTTGTTCTCAAATATATCACATGGTGCTCCCCGTCACTCCCAGGTACATCATGTTATCTCAAGTTTGTTCAGTCATTCCAAAATATTACCTTCGTTCTTGTTTTTTTTTAGGAATGTGTGTGTATATTCTTATCAGCAGAGATTGCTAAATACTTAGTGTTGTTAATGATGTAAACAAAATGTTTAAAATAGACAAGATTTTCAACAAGTCTAATTTCTGTTTAATGTTGTTCTTAACTATGTAACTGCTATTTAATTCTATTATATTTGTGAGGAATGATTAGACTTTTCTAAATCTATGTTCATAAATAGTTATAATTAATGTCCTTCTCTCCAGATGTTCCACTATTTTCTTTCCATCACTTGGTATAGTGTGCAAGTAATGAGACACTATCCTGTAGTTTAGTGCCTCCTGTCTCCATTTTGTATATTGGCACTACGTTGACTGCATTCCAACCAAAGTGATCTGCCAAAAAATGCAGATCATCGTTTCCAATGAATTGTACATTTCCGCAATAAGACAAGGCCTTTAGTTCCTTTCTTATTACAGTATCTAATGTAAAATTTGGTATGGTCTCATTCTCTTTATTTGGCATGAGTGTATGTATATATGAATGAAAGAAGGGCTTTTATGAACAGGCAAATTAAATATTAATGCAAATGTTAAATAACGAACAATTTTGATTCACTCCACAGGTCTTTGGGAGTTGCCCATGAACTCTCACTTCAAGGACTTTGATTACCAGGGAGGTTTCTGCCCCTACTTGGACCAGTGCGCTCTCAGCTACCTCAATGAACCCGACGTACTTGAGTGGCTCATTTTGGACTTTGAGCGCTATTATTTGGCTAACAGGTATGCTATGTTCTGTGGCTCTGCACATAGACAGAAAACAATGAGCCAAAATTAATTCCAATTTATGAATGAAATTAATACTGTATGCACGTGACTCGCACCAAATTGTATTCAAGCTTTTCTCAAAGAGCGTTTCACTCACTTCTTATGATCGAAGCACACTTTTAAAAATGTATCAACAGCATACTTTAATGGCATAATTGCCATCAGAACCAAAACATAAATTACCATGACAACACAGCTATGTATAAAATCAGATTGTTCATATTATTTTTATTTTAGATTTAAGAATGCACGAATTTATTTTATATTGTGGAACTCGGTACATGTTACACTTATTATAACCTAAATAACCGAAATTATAGGTACCCGTAGCGTATATTATTAGTATGGAAGTCATTAGTACAAATTTATTCTGGGTAATGTATTGCATAATCTATGGATTTTAAATTGACTTAAAAAGGATATAACATTTACCTCGACTACTCAGCCGAACAAAATATATACAGTATGACACACTTTAATAATGGAGATTATTTACGCTACATGTATAACAAATATATATAATGTTAGTATTCAGGTAAATATATATAACTTAAATATACATGTACATAATACAGTACTGAACTTACTTTTTTTAAGCAAAACTTAACATACTTGTATTTTGCAATTTACGATTTGAAGATTCATTGTAAAAATTTAAAAATAACATTAATATGTTATCTAAACCATCTATCTATTTCCATTTACTCAACAGAGCCCCATACATGATGGCACTGACAACCAACTGGTTCCAGACCCCAGCCCTGGAAAATGCCCTCCATGCCTTCATCGACTACACCATGCAGTTGTGAGTACTGTATATTGTTGTAGTTGTGAGTGGATTTAATGAGTCTGTGAAAATCCTACCAGTGTACAGTATTATGAACATCTATTAATGGCAGTTGTGACCACTGCATCTATAGCTTGCTAATACTTTTTAATATATGTAGTTCCATGAATTTGTTCATGGAATATATTATCTTATTCTCGATAGATTTTTCTACTGTATAACTGTCTGGTCTTTTCTCAATCTGCTAAAGACATTTATGACATTTATTACGAATAAAATATACATCTGTATACAGTGTGAATCAATGAAAAAATCCACAGGCGGCGTGATGAGGGTTTGAAGTTATGCACTGGGTGTTCCCAGATGCACGCTCTAGTCGACTAAACCACGACATGGGCAAAAGAATTGTAACCTGGGGTACTACTGCACCCTCGAGGATCCCGAGGCTTCCACTGAAGCCGAACCCGGGTTTCACACAATTCTTCTCATGCACTCTGGCTCTGTTGTCCAGTAATTCTACCTCTGACGACACTCTTTCAATACACAAACATAGGTTCAAACCCACTTCACAGCTCCTGTGGATTTTCTCATTGATATATCACGATAATGTGATTTCTGTGTATGTAAATCAATACTAATTTATATATTATCTGGAAAACTCGAAGGATAATACAAAAAACATCATTATTTACAATCGTCATTCCCTACACATTTTACTGATGTTTTTAATTCCCCGTGATAAACAGCGAGGACGTCTACTACACTACCGTGACCGAGACACTGCAGTGGGTGACGACACCACAGAGACTCAACGAGCTCTCCCGCTTCCAGCCTTGGGACTGTAAGCAGAGGGTTCTCCCTGACCCACCCTGCACTACTCCAGAATCCTGCAAGCTCACTCTGAACCCCAAGTTTGACAACAACACTGAGGCTCCCTTCGGTTCCAGGTGGGTAATTAGTTAGTTAGTTCATTTATTATGCACCCCATACCCATCTTGTGGGCGGTAGTGGAAAGGGTTACAGAGGCACATAATGGCTCAGGGACTGAACCCCACAATTCATTTAGCTAAGCAAGTTACAATCTTGATGAGCTAGTTACAAAATTCAATATAAGTCGTCACATCAACAATGGGAATTGTGTGTTTCCCAGGGATTGTGGAAAGGACATTGGATGGCACATAACTGAACTTTATTTTTTTTTTAGAAGGGGACTGTCGACATGAGCTGCATACTTTATTTGCAGTATACTGGTATACAGAATACTGGTCTCATATAGGTAGTGTAAAGTTATTATTATCCAGACTTGTGAAAGCTAATCAGATGTTTGCCAGCTTTAATTCCTGTTGTCTGAGACAGGAAGCCTTTAGGCTTCTACACACACACTTTAGGTTTGCATCGAGGTCCCCTCCCCCCCTCCATCCTAAGGTCGAACTTTGGACCAACCCCAGGATGCTACCTCGTAACAATTGCCTAACTCCCAGGCACCAATTAATTGGTAGGTAAACAGAGGCCTTAGATAAATTGAAATATTCCCAACCATTTCTGTTCTGTCTGGGAATCGAACCTGAGATCTCCGATTGTGTGGCTGATGTGATTCTGTTGATATTCATATTGTCGGGAATAGGAAGGCTCATATTGCATTACATTAATAATCTATATTATATATATATATACACAGAATATAATAAATATGAGGGTACCCAGCGGTGCCCGGGATGGTCTGTCTCCCCCCTATCCCCCATTCCACCCCCTTTCCTTTCCCTCTTTACGACCCTCCCCTTCTTCTCCCCCATCTCCCAGTAAAGTACTATAGAGTACTTTTCAGAACCGTGCTCACACACTGCCGAGTGAGCAGTGTGTGAGCACGGGAAGGTGCTCACACACTGCCGAGTGTGAAAGGTGTGTGAGCACGGGGATGGTGTCTTGTGCATAACTCGTGCACCAAAGAGTGGCCCAAGGAAAAAAAACAGGATTGAGAGGAACCGATAAGGTGCACAATAAACTAGCCGCCTCAGGCGGCAACAATCAATCGGCCCATTCCAGGCCTATTAAGTAATCAAGTCTTGGAGAGGGGAAGTCTTAATTCCTCCTTCTCCAGTGAAGAAAGGAGAAACTGGTTCCGCTCTCCTCAAAAAGGCTGCGTCTTGTGCGAGCTTTATTTCTGAGGTCGGGTGAAACACAGAATGAGGAAAATAATTGTAATAAACTAGGCAACTGTAGTCAATGAACAGTAATGAACTGTGAAGTAAATAGACTACTGAGTAAATGATTACATCTGT
The DNA here is from genome assembly GCA_020271785.1 of Procambarus virginalis. Classification (NCBI taxonomy): domain Eukaryota; kingdom Metazoa; phylum Arthropoda; class Malacostraca; order Decapoda; family Cambaridae; genus Procambarus; species Procambarus virginalis. The sequence goes on from WNGS01005641.1 coordinate 3,605,856, forward strand.
ATATGCATGATGGGAAGGGCCATGAGTGTTCCCCACCGTCAGTATGGCTGGCGAGCCCCCACACCTATTACCTACAATAAGCAAACTTTGGACACTTGGCTAAGATTTTTGGTACTACATCTATTTGAATGAAGTACTTTTTCGAGAATTTCGCATTCGATTATATAGTGACGCTGAAAAGTTCTGCTGACAGTTTGAATTTAGTAAAGTCTACATCAGTAGGTCCTCACGCAATTGTACTCGTCTAATTGTGCTTGCGGGGGTTGAGCTTCGGCTCTCTGGTCCCGCCTCTCAACAGTCATTCAGCTGGTGTACAGGTTCCTAAGCTGGGCTTTTATCTTATACAGTATACAAATTACATGCCTGCAAACTTCCCTAGCTAAAAGTGTGCTCATGGCGATCTACCGAACAACCCGTTCTTCTCGATAGTACATCCCATTTTGACAATTTCCTAAGGCCAAAACTAAAAATGGTAGCCGCTCGCGAAATTGACGTGGTCCCAATTTTTGTTCGCGAATCCTCGGGTAGGTTAGGTTTGGGCAAGTTAGTACCCTATTTAAGTAACGTTGGAAACACTCGGAAGAACGGGCTGAATCGTGAGCTACGAGTCTCAAGATGAAACCTTGTCAGTTCATTTATTTGTGTTAATGACAGAGCAGTCACAGAGAATAAAATATTGATATTGTTGGAAAAACAGTTAATATCGTTATAACAACATTGTAAAATTGCTTGACTTACATTCTAGGAAGCTGTGAAGATTGTCATCCTCTGCTGCACTTGTGTCTTGTTCAGTTTACTAACAATACTGTTCACGACGATGATATAAATTTCTTAATACTGTATAAGGAGTCTATCATTCACTTTGCACAACTTACTTTTAGGCTTTCACTTCACATTATGATGGGCCTACTTCTAATTCGCGTATGAGTAAAGCACCGATAAAATTGCCGAATGTCAGCCGTAACACTTCCGTCCGATTCTGCAATTACACTCTGTACAGTTCAGCGATGTTTACTTTGTATAAAAACCAGAGTGCTTTGATTTTCTCCATTCCTTATGCACCCACACCCATCCTGGGTGACTTCAAGCATGTTATTTTGCATTTAGTTGACACTAAAGATGCATCACAATTAAAATAATGAGCGTCAAAGCTGAGTCCAGCCGCACTAGTCTACCGTAAACACAGCCCCGCCGTCTCCCACGTCCGACACGACACGTCCCGTCCCCTGGAAAATAAATAACTAGTGCCACAACATTCTATTAATAATACTAATACACAAATAGAAATGCTTTAATAATAGCTGTTTTCTAATATATTCTTAAAATAATTTTGTAGTTTGTTTCATTGAATTGTATCATTTTAGAAATATTTAAGCTAGTTTTTAATCTACACTCTAAAATCTGTTATTTCATGCATTTCCTTATTTTATTAAGGTAGCAGCAATGTGCTTCCGGTATTCTAATTTACCACATTAATTTAAATTTTCTTTAATTGATAAAAATAATTTACGACTCATTGACGATCGAGGTCGGTGGCTACTTTCCTGCCCCTATATTTCCTGCACTTTTTTCCAATGTATTGATGTGCTTCTTGAGATGTGGGCAACATACAACGTTGTACATTCCAGTTTTGGTTTCACAAATGTCGTAAACAATTTTCGTATTTCACCAAACATGCATTTAAAAGCGATTCTGAAGGTGGAAAGTGTAGCGTAGGTTCCTCACACGATGTTCTTCACGAGGTCCTCGAGGTGACAGTTTTCTCTCCAGAACTACCCTTTCATATGTATATTTATGTGTGTGTGTGGGGGGGGGGGAGGTGTAAGTGTACGTCTTTATATATACACTGCATATTTAATATGAGAGTAAAGCAAAAATATTATGATAGTTATACAGTAACAGTTACTTATGAATGAAATAAGCGACATATACAACTGGCCAAGAGGGTACTGATTTTCTTCTTTTCTTCAGGTACATGGTAACCTGCTATGGATGCCCACCGACGTACCCATGGGTTTGGGATGCTACAGGGTTATCTCGTGACAAGGACACCTATACACAGTATACCAATGACCGGGCAGATCTTGCTGCCCTCGACTCAGCCGCTGCTTAAGGTCCCCCCTCCTATGTCATTAATTGTTTAACAGAAATTTTTCTGCTATCTGAACTGGTATATAAATAGCCTAAACATGCAATTAAGTGTCAGAATTTTATGATTTTCCTCCAAAACACAATCATGGATTTTTAGTATTTTTCCCAAGTCCCCAATTGGGTTCCTGGACAGGAAAATTAAATATATTGTACTGTCAACTTTACGGAAAAGATGAAAATTGAGTTTAGTCATTAATGTTTATGTGACCTGAAGCTTAGAATAACGGTCATACATCAAGATCAGAAAACATAATTATCGAATTAGTAGATTGATGCTTAAAACTGTACATATTTTGTCTTTTTTATGTGTTTACTGTTTTGGTGGTTTGAATTGTGAAGCATCGGCCATATATTCATCAACATCAGAGAGCTCATTGAAGGATTCAGTAAGGGGCCTTACTTAATATTCCACTATACTGTATTTGCGTTTGTGTAGTGAGTGCTTTTTGCTGATTACTTCTTACAGACCACCTGCATCTTATATTATCGACCTGTGTATATGTGCAATGTGACGATGAAAAATATAAGCCACAAAAACACTTTGTTTCATTAATCAAAATCACAATCTATTTATAGACAAAGAATGTCTATCAGTTTGTTTGTCCAATGTTGGAGGTCTACTTGGGGCTACCTTAACTTTATAGTACCCAGTGCCCCCTCTGATAGGGGGTATGGCCCTTATGCCCCTCCTTCACGAAGTCTGTGGATGTGACATTTTACCTGATTTTACTCGAGATGTTAGCATTAGTTTAGATAGAGTATTCAGATAGACTCAAAACACATATTCAGATGATAGATTTGCATTATCGATACACCCTTTTAGTTACAGTAATGGGGAGACCCCACGCATGAGCTGATAGAAATATGGGATGGGTGAATATGTGTGGGCAGGGAAGAGAAAATTGGGAAATGTGCAGGCAGGAAATGGTGAAACTGGAGAAGTGCTTGTGTGTGTGCTGGGAGATGAGGTAGGGTATGTGTGTGTGTGTGGTAAGAGAATTTGGGAAAGGGCATGTGTGTGTGCTGGGAGGAGATGGGAAGATTGTTGCAATGGGGAAAGATGAGGAGTGTGTGTGTGAAGAGAGGCTGGGAGGGTGTGTGTATGGGATTGTGGAGGGTGTAGGGAGGAAGACCTGGGCTCTGGACTGACCTAGGCACAGCTGGGTCCTATAAGTAACTTATAGATACTTATAGGTACCTATAAGTATCTATAAGAGAATATCTGTGCTTGTCCAAGGTTGGAGGCCAGATTTTTAGTGCAAAGTAATTATCAAAAGAAGGCACCAAGCCAATGTTTGGGGTTAGCCTCATCAAACTTTGCAGGATCAAAGGTGATTTTTTCATGGGAGAGTGTCATAGGAAGGTTGAGAGTTGGCAGCCATGCCCTCCTTGAAGGGTATTGTGAAGTGGGCTATACCCCACTTCACAAAGTTGGTAGATATGAAATGTGTCGTCTAAATTTTGTCGAATTTAGCATTCATTCAAATATCAGTGTATTCAGATAGTGATCTGAAAAACATATATTCAGATGCACTTTTTCCAAGAAGTGCCGGACCAACCGGGTTGTGGAGGATATGTGGGCCTGTGGGCCACTCCAAGCAACAGTCTGGTGGACCAAACTCTCACAAGTTAAGCCTGTAGAAGAACTCCCAGAACCCCCATCAAGCAGATATCAAGCAGATGACCGACTTGCATTCTGGGTCTGTAACCAACCTCTTTGTTATAGTGATGGGTATAACATGTAGGAAAAATGATTATAATGATAGGGGGGGGGGCAGGGATGGTAAATGGGAAGGTAATGGAGATGTGAAGATGTTTACAGTGAAAATCAGTGTGTTATAAACTCAACTCAAACTCAATACTGTTAATCATTTTATTAATTGTCTCTCTATCAAAAGTATTTGTTACAGGGTTGCATGGCTAATTTAATTTAAGAACAAAATTTTTATTAAACATTTTGATAATGCTTTCTGAATTGTGAACAAAATGCTTAACATACTTTAGCGAAACCTTATAAAATATTATAACACCCAAGAAGATTTTATCATTATTGCCACATCTCCCACTTCCATGGCCTTGGTCAGAAAAGAATAGGAGAGCAATATGGAAAAAGCATTTTATAGATGCTTAAAAGGACATCTTATCCATCAATTGTCTGATTTCTGACAAGTTCAACTCAAACTTTATCCAAGATAATACAAGTCCACTACAAAATAGTACAAATTTAATGTATCCTTGTCAAAATAAGATTTTGGCAATGCCTAAACCTCCAACAGTATACCATAACTAAATAACCATGTTATAATAAACGTACATTCAGACGTACACAACAGCACAACAATCACTTTTTTGCAACTTTGATACAAATTTAATTTCATTAAATAATGTGTGTTCATATAAACACTTAAGATTCCTTTGTGTTCATGCTGTGCAATTATAGTTACAATAATTTGATTATTAAAGAGCAAAACTAGCAATCACAATAAGATATGCCAACAAGATCCACATGTCACATTTAAACACGGTAATAATAGGAATGTAACATGAATATTTGAACTATATGTACATAAAACCTGCACCATAATTAAACTAACAAAATATTGCCTGTATCATTGAATGCTTACAAAGATATTGTTTATATTGCACACCCTACTAATTTAAAATATTGGCACCTACAATTTTAATATTAATACAGTACACTGTACACTACTGTACTATATTTATGGCTAGCTCTGACAACCTTAGAAAAGTATTCTAGTACAAAGTAATACTAGAAATAGGTATTTGACAATCAGCTTTCACGTTTGTAATTTACTAGTTCTCGGTAAATAAAAACAAACACAAGATTAGCCCCAGTGTGTGTGATGTTCTTTATCACCAGTAGGACCGAGTTACAAGTTACCTAACAAATGGTCAATACACGATTTGCTGTTATATGTTTTATACCAGTTGCCTTCTGTCAAACTACCTAGACAACTTCACAACCAAATGTATGAAACCAGGCATTGTTTGTATCAACTAATTGAACACCAACACTTTTTGTGTATCTGTGACAAGCAAACCTGAGGTACTGTTTCCTGACGATAGTATATTTGACTAGCTTTTAAGGCATCACATAAATAAAGATATGAAATTATAATTACTATAAATTATTCTACACCACAGATACTAATTTATTAAAATTCCCCTGAACAATGCATTATTAGCACATTAAAAATGTTGATAAAGAAAGCTTAAATTAGTTTTAAGGTCCAAGAGCAGTGAGGAACATAGATACTGTACAAGTACTGTAGTTGTTTTTACTTGTTCAATTGCACTGTAAACAGTTATAGCATCCAGATTACCATTCATAAATACTGTAAATGAATTTGTCACTATAACTGATGAAGACTTACAAAACATTATAAATACTGCATGTTTGATGAGAAATTTCAGCACAAATCTCTAAAAAACAAAAAAATTGTTGGAGAGTGTAGCTGAATATTTGTCCGAGACTTTACTCAACTAGGTATTGCAAGTTGTACTAAAACATCATACTGGGAAGTATCTGCAAACTTATCTAACTGTACACTGATTACAATGTAAGAGAAAACAAGTAGATATGTGTATAAAGTATGGCACACTTACATAATGCCTTTTCAGACTTTCATATGATTGATAAATAAATAAATACCAGTGAAGCTCCATCTAAGGTATGTTTACAAATTGCTGCACCATAAATAACCTCATTTTACAAAAATGCAGGCCCCAGAGCCTGGGCGAGAGCTGAAGAGAACACTACTCATATCTCTGCCATCTGCTGCTGCTTCTTTGCTGTAAAAGTCCTCCAGCAGCACCTTCTTATAGTTTTCTACATCATCCTCTTTCACCAAGGCTACTATGCACCCACCCCATCTGTGATGAGCAAATCAGCATTTTTAAAAGCAGTAGTAGTGCTTCATACACAAGAACTTAAAATATATTCACAAAGTACTAGATACAGTACTCATAATTGAAACAAAATACTGTACAGTACTATTTTTGGCATCTTTCATGCTACAGTAATACATTTGAGGATATAGTAAACTGTAAACCAGTAATACAACTCATAATTTGCAGCGATTAAAACTAAAATGAATCTTAAGGAAACTCAAGCTGCGAGTTATGAATATGAATTTCTCCTTTTTAAGCAATACACTTGGATGCTTCCTAAGACAAGATCCAATGTGGTTCTAATGGAACAGGATCATTTCTCCAGTTTTTCCCAGCAACTCCCAAGCACTACTATGATCGAGTAGAGATGCTTATAAAGAGCCTTGTTGTGTCAGTGCAGAATATCTCACTGCCATTTGTTATGATCGAGTTCATTTGGAATAGGAATGGATCTTGTTTTGAAAAGCAGTCAAGAGAAACAGTTTAGGAATAAAGTGTAGATATATTAAGAACACTCAATAAAGAATTAAATTATTATTATTCAATAGGGTGTTTGCAAAATATTAAAAGTTCTATACCCAAAAATCGATGGCCAATAGCAAACTTACCCAGCTCCAGTTAGTCTTGCTCCTAAAGCAACTCCTTGTGAAAGATTAACCAAGGCATCAAGTTGGGGTGTGAACACTCGTACAGTAATTGAGTGGATCTATGAGAGTCCAGCATGAGTTTCCCCAATTCCTCCAGGGCTGTATCACTCTTTTCCTCACACACGCGCTTGAATTCCCATACACGGTGAGCCTCAGAAAAAACATGCAGGGCACGGTCGTGTAGCTTGAACTCTTGAATGTCTCTCGTATTTTCACTCAAAGTTAGCTGAAAACATGTGCTTCGTTATGGATGGTACAATATTTAAATTTTACTAATATTAATAAAATGTAAACCCAAATTTGACCATGTTTAGACAATTCAAGTTTACTGAATGTAGCTACTATTGCAATAAACTTGCCATAGCATGTTTATAGCTGTAGAAATTTATGACAAACCTAAGTTGTCAATTGCACAAAAACCAAGCAGGTAATGAGTTCTGAGGAACACACACAAATGTTACAGCAACTAGAAAAACATAAAAATGGATTTAAAATTGACAAATGCAGTTCATTTCTAACAAATGCAGAGCTTTAAGCAACAGAAAAGAAAACAGAGGAACCAAATAATATTGAAATTGAAGAATCAATTTGTGAAAAGGAGCTGGGAGTCACAATTAATAGCTACTCAATCTAAAGAAAGCATACATAAATGTTTGAAATAAAGCCAATCTAGCATTAGGATTCATAGTTAGCATCATTGATTTTGGAAACTGTACTATGTAACATGTAAATTTTCTCGAGGAAATCCAAAGTATGAATAAGTTAATTCAACACACTAGGTAGTGTGTAAATGGATGAAAGGGCTTAATTGCAGGGATATAAATAAGGTTCTAAAAACAGAATACAAAATAATAAATTAACCTGAGAAATTTAAAGTAACAAAAATAAGGAAATTGACAAATGCTGGCTTAGAAATAGAGTTGCAAATCAGTGGAATGCATTACAATAGAAGCAAACTTGCTGAAAGTTTCAGAACACGTCAACAGAAAGCTTGTACTTAAGTTTTTTGAGAGTTTACCCTTGGCCAGTTATTGACCTTCCCCAAGATGCAACCCATAACTGGCTAACTCTTGGGTACATATTTATTACTAAATAAATAGCAAAATTAGGGAAAGGAAATGTGCCCAATGATTCTTATGTTAACATGGGAACCAAACCTGAAACCGTCATTTGCAACCTGATGATGTAGTCCACTGCTCTACAGCATCCTGCCTTTTATGAGTCAAAAAGCCTTCAGAAAATTCCTTTATTCTTATGTTCTATATCACAAATAAAGTTAGTCTAATATTCACCATTTTATAAATATTTCTTAATTCAATCCCATACTGTAGCACTATTACAAAACTAAATACTCAACCTGTACTGTACATCCATAATGAAAAAGAATGACTCAAGTTTTGAATGTCTGCACCAATTCCAAAGAATACTGTATGTCAGTAAAGTACAAGTTACTCAAAAATTACTTCACCATTATATCAGATTAATGAAACATAAATGCAAAATACTGTACTCCGATTAAACTTGTAACCAACATCTTTTAGAAAGACTGTTAGAAGTAAAGATTGCATTGCACTTTACAGAACATCAATCTATCACTGAACAATCTTCAACCCAAGGCCTTTAAATAACTGTATAAATCTCTCGGTACACAATAAACAAGCATACCTGATCTAATTCTTCGGAAGTGGTATGAAGCATTTCACAAATCTCTTCCTTGCTATAAGGCCGAGGCTCAAATGTCTCGGACACAAGACTGATCATCTGTGGCAGACTCTTCCCCATGATTTTTTGCAGTTGTCCTAATTTGTTGTATTCCCGCCAGGCTAATCCTGTCATAATTTGCAGATGAGTATTTATATCAGTAAATATTTTATTTTTAAGAGGACAATGTTTATTGTTAAACAGTATCTAATAAGAACATTTTTTGGAGTACTGTACATATTGTAATCTGTGATTATGTTGTTACTGAAGAAAAATTGTCTAAATTTGTTGTCAGGGTAACAAAGAATATCTTTCAACAAAATGCATATACTGTATACTAAAGTCTTGATTTGTCTCTTATGATGACAAACCAAAAATATAATTTTTGTAGGTTTTCAATGACAAAACCCGAGTTGTAATTCCATGTTTGCAGCATAAAAACACTTTGTTATTCTCACTAAGTATCCAGGCAAAATCCTTAACTCAAAGAACACATTAATATTACTGTATAATTAATGCAAATAGTAAAAGCTACAATTTCCTAACCATGATGAATTTGATACATACCTGGCATTTATTGCTAAAAGCGATTATTAAAACAATATTATTCTTACATGACAGTTTTTTAAGGAGCTACACTACTGATAAGCAATTACCAGTAAATAAATTGTACAGAACAGTACTGTATATGTAAATATTTTACACTTGGATAATGTATTGTAGTACTTCAATATTTAAACAGGAAAATTGTAGATTTGGTTCTCAATTCAATTGATTTTTTGATGAATGACATTCATAGAGAAGTGCTGTAAGAGATCTATTATGCAACATTATGGAACTTTGTGCATGAACAGAGTAAATTAGGTACTGTACTGTATGTGTGTGTGTGTACAATATAGGTAGAATACATAATCAAATACTTTCAAATATGTATATAATACTTGTGTGAGTTGTTGTGCAGGGATATACAATGCAAATAGTCCAGTACACATTATTATGTACAGAATAGTATGCATGAACAGTTTAGTATGCATGAGGTATACAGAACTTCATGCAAAGTTATCCATGTACACATTGTACATGGACAATGTGTATATGGATACCCCCTAAAACCGACTACTTTTTAGTAGCAAACTGGTGACAAACTTGCGTTAAGGTCTGTGTGTACAGTGGGCCCAGCAGCTGTTTCATTCAACTGCCTCACTCAATTCTTCTTTACTAATTGATATAACTAATATACAGTGAAAAAAACTATTACTGCACCATTACCTGCTTGTTTGGCCATTATTTGTGTTGCTAAACGACACTCCATTACACGACAGTTAAAGCTTGAATTGGCTGCTTTGTTCATTGGGGCTAAACTGTTAGCCACCACAAATATAGCTCCTGCAGGTAGATTAACTGATGTTGCTCGCAATGGATTAAACTCAATCACTTTTGCCGTGTCTGAAAAATTATAATAGAATTGGGGTAGATATTTTAGAGATGGTATTTGGTCAGACACCATATGTATGTATACATAATGTATGAATGTATACATACATGTATGTATGAAATCACTAACTCTCAAGATCCCTCAAAGGATATGACCCCACTGTCAGGGTTCTTTCTACCAACAGCATTGGTACAATGACCAAAGATTATTTTATGTACCATAATACAGATGGATCCAATATAATTAACTAATTGAATTATGTATATTAAGGTGGGCTACATAGCTTATGGATTATATCTTAAACCATATTAAACTTAACTGAATTTGGCCTTTACAGTGTCTGTAATGTTGTTTTGATCACAAAGACTAATGCAGCACCCTCAACATGCATGTCAGAATCTAAACAAGGAGGCTTTCATGTCCATTCACATTGCCTATGTGAGACTATTAATTAAATATACAGCTCCAGCATGGAACCCACACCTTGGAAAGCATAAACAAACTTGAGAAAGTTCAGAAGTTTACAATTCGATTAGTGCTGAAATTGAGAGACCTCAGCTATGAGATCAGGCTAAAAAATACTTTGTCTTCTCTTCTTTAAGGACGAGAGGCTGAGAGGGGATATGATGCAGAAGATGAAGAAACGATAATGTTTCAATTCGTTCTGGAACATTATCAAGTCATGTGTGAATCAAGCCATGTGACACACCTGACTTGATAATGGTCCAGGATGGACCGAAACATTGTTGTTTCCTCATCATCTGCGGTGTGGTTTGGGAATATGATAACTATGTGCAAGATCTTCAGGGGAATAACTAAAGTGGATGAAGGAAACCTATTTAAATTGAAAAGGAGGAGGACAAGGGGACATGCTGGAAGCTGGACTCGCAATCGAGTCAAAAAAGATGCAAGGAAGCTCTCGTTCCCAGTACACTGAGTCGAAAGGTGGAATGTATTGAAGGAAAATGATGTTGAAGGCAAATCCATCCAAAACTTAAAACAAAATACTGTATTGTATAACAACATTATTTGAAAGAGATAATTAGCATGCCAGGTATAAACTACTAGGAGATGGGGCATAAAGAGCTAGATCTCACTTCACAATAGTAACTAATAGGTAAGCAAATAGTAGACTAGGCTACACTTAATGATATGGGTGCACAGAATTTAGCCCACTCAAAAACAAAACTGTAATGAAGTCAATATGTTACAACCAAAATGTTAAAATGTTTTCTTAAACTTCTGAAAAAAAATTATTTTTAATTTTATCTCCCATTGGATCACACCAGAAATTATTAGAAGTACAGTACTAGACTGTGTTTAACAATGATCAAGTCCTAGCAAAATTGGCCGACAGAGTTTTGGAGTCTTGCTTCCTGGCAATTTTTTTTTGTTATGACCTTCAGACAAACTAGATACTGTACAAGGAATATATATCAACAGCATAAAACAAGGTCATGCTAATGTATTAACTACAGTGAAATGAAATGCTCATTTTCAAACCGAGACCTCAGTTGCCCCTTAAAGCTAGCAGCCAATTTGGGTTTACAGACACACATTCCACCTGTCAGGATTCATTAACCAGTTCACCCATCATGACAAATAACGTTTTATATAAAGTACAGTAAACTGATTACATACCTGGACGAGACAATGGCCTTAGTCAAATACAAACTAATTTAACTAAGCTTAGCCACTTCTTGTAAAACTTGGAAGAGATGAGCCATGGTAGAGGTAAACCTTGGAAGAAGGAACCATGGAGCAGGGGTTAAGGAACAGAGCAAAAGAAGGGACACGAAGCATGGACATACTGGAGTGATGCCACAACATGGCAGTGTATGAGGGACAGAAGACCAGTTCAAACTATCTAGGATGAGGAGCATGCCAGATTGAAAAGCATGCGATTTATTCTTGGCAAGGAACAAAGGAGAAGGCAAAATTCAAACCAACTGAATATCACAGCGAATAAGAAGGTTCCAACAGAGCATAGGAGGACCAAGATGACAAAAATCCATTTCACTAAAAGCATGAATCACCCTCATGTTGAGAGAACAATCTCAAAAGATACCCAGACAAAAGAAAACTTAATTGGCCACTTCAGAGTTCGGAACTAAAAGGGAGAGTAGCCAGCTGTTTCCATAAGGTACATGTTTATTACAGTTAGAATGACATACTCTTTTGTAGGCATAATGGCGAGCTAATATCCTCGGTCATTGCTTGAGTTAGACTTGCCACTGTCTCCCTTATCTTGATACATGACAGTACTACTAGCAAAGAAACCAGTTATCATGGGATGAAAGCCTCAAGAATCTGGTGGATGATACAAGTCCTGGATGGACCAAATAGCAGATGATTATGAGGGCACCAAGAAACCTTTCCTTAGAAATAAAAGCAAACATAATAACCTTTCGTTGCAAGGAAAGATATTGCTTGGTCCATTCCTCCTCCCTGTGTTCCTATGTGTGTCTCACAGTGGGCACAGATTTCAGCAAGCCTGTCCTTGGCCAGAGAAAGACTGTGGGCATGTGCAACAGCCAGAGCAGCGGCACACACCAGGGCTGAGGATGATGATAGTCCAGACGAGGGGGGGATGTTGCCTCCAACTACCATGTCCAACCCTGTCATGGCCCCCACAATGCCACCTTCATCCTGGATTCCTTTAACTCCACACAGAACATAGTTAAACCATGCAGGCTTATTTTTGTTGATCCTGATAGGAAAATATTAAACATTAGTTTTTAAAAACATACAGTATTAGCTTCATTATATAAAAAAATGTTACCTTTTTTATAGCAACTCCATTCCTTCACTCTCCTTTTACAAAAATGTATACTTTACAGTAGTTATGCAGGCGATGAGTCACAATAACGTGGCTGAAGTATGTTGACCAGACCACACACTAGAAGTTGAAGGGACGACGACGTTTCGGTCCGTCCTGGACCATTCTCAAGTCGCTTGTCTCACAAGCGACTTGAGAATGGTCCAGGACGGACCGAAACGTCGTCGCCCCTTCAACTTCTAGTGTGTGGTCTGGTCAATTTACAGTAGTTATAATATGAGTGTGAGTTTGTGTGTATATATAGTGTTATATATAAATATTAAAAACTTTAAAAAATGACTAATTACACAGTGTTTTGAGAAAATTTTAACGTTAATAAAATGTCAAGTTACAGATACGATATAATTTAAGCCTATGGTCATGCACTGGAATCCAATAGCATTCAGCACTCTAGCATATCTACATCTGAAGCTGTGTATATGCAGAGTATATGTCACAATAATATGGCTGAAAACATGTAACCAAATCAACACATGAAAGGAAATGAAAGTGACAACATTTTATTCCAACCTGGACACTTACGAAGTTGTAACTGAGCAAGAGTGGGAGAGAAAGTCACTATATGGCAAGTGTGAAGGTGCGGTGACAGGTTGTAGGGGATACGCGAAGAAGTAAAGCATGAAAGCCGAGCTAACAAAAAAAAAAAAGAAACTGAAGATGGCTGGTCTTCTTCCAAAATAATCTCTCCTTCCTCTACTCTCCACACATACCATTTTATTGAATCAGCTCTCATATGCATCATGCCTAACATGAACTTTAGTCCTGGCTTTGTCATGCAGATCACCAGGTGTGCTACAATGTATATGTTTAGCTGTAATGTAGAATGTATAAAATCTGTATATACATACAGTATTATTTATATATATTATATATATATATACATATATATATACATATATATACATATATATATTATATACATATATTATATATATATATATATATATATATATATATATATATATATATATATTATATATATATATATATATATATATATATAAAATCAGTCTAAATGTAGCAAAACAAAAAAAATAATAGAGAAAATGCTCCCTATACATAGCCAGAAGTGATCCACTCTAAAACAAAACCTAGCCAATCTACTATGCTTGCATTGGCCATTAAATAATTACTTACTCAAAATCATTAATATTACAGGAAAAGTGTGGGTAAACTGCTTCAACATTTCTGATATTGAGACTCCCAGAGGTGTTGGTTGCAACTGCTATGAGGATATCTTGTTCAACAGCCATGGGAAATACAGCATAACCACAGTAATCCACATGCTCACCAATGAGGTTAACTCTGCAAAAACAACAAAATAAAAAAAGACTGAGTGAACAAATAAAGATTTTTCTGAGAAAGACACTTGGTTACTCCACAAAGTAAGATCACAATATTTCTTTGAACAGGATTACAATAAGCAGGGCAGGATCATAACAAAACACAGCACACAAAATCATAAAAATGCAATGTACAGAATTGAATGGTATTTGAATATCCGAATTACTGCGAAGCTCTGTGGTTGAAAATCGGCATGGGGCCCAAAATGGGTGTCCATGCCTGTTAGGTTCCATAGTATATTTTGAAAAATAATTTCAAGTATCTTGTATTTAATGTATTGATTAAAAACAAAAACTGTGATTTTCATTTACAATTTACTGATGAGGCTGTGTTGTTTGTCTAACATGTGCTGCCATGTGATACATGATGCCTTCTCAAACCCAATTATGGCATATCAACATAATGGTCTATAGTATACAGTCTATACTGACTGCTTCCCAGTGTTTTGACTTCCTGTATACCAAGCTAAAATGGCAAATTCTCTCCAGAGGAAAGTTATATTTGACATTTAATTTAGCATGTACTGTACTGTGGAAGTATTTAGGTTAGCATTCATTTTTATTTAAAAAATTGATTGTCAATATACAGTACAGTACTGTATAACGAACAATATCATACCTTCCAGGAGCTCGAACATAATATTGTGGACTGCAAGAAAATGCCAGAGAAAATTTTTCCGATATATGTAATAGTCGTTGGCGTCGCTCCCCAGCTATGGGAAACTCTTTAATTGGTGGACACTTGTTCATTTCTGTGAAATAAATACAGTAATTCTAGAAAAAAAAATCAGGCACTGACAAAAATATATGCCATTTAATAAACTTAATGCATATCAAGTTGTTTAATACTGCCATTACATCATGCAATAATTATATATACTTTTTGTAACTATTTGCTTTAAACCAGCACCGGAGACTAACATACATTATTTTTATATACATAAACTTTAATTTCAATATCAAAGAATGAAGGTGTGATGCTGTCATTTCCAAATACTTTAGCCAAGTCTAGTTAAATTCTAGTAAAAATATCACACCAATTGGCTGACAGACTTATTACTAACCTTTACCTTAAATATCGAGATTAACAAAAAATTGCATATGCTGCTTCCATTTACTGTGAACTTTCCCACCGCAACTATGAAGCATTAGTGAAAAATATTCAAGATGAAAATTAAACATTGGTTACATTATTCTGAATTTACAGATGGAATCATTGAAGGTAGAGCAATGTAAACAAATGCAGACACTATGAGCAGTTTGGAATATTTTTACTATCAGACTACTTTCAGTATCTAGATATACAAGTTCCTTCTGCTAGTTGATTGGAGGCAACTACAGGAGTTTACTATAAATAATTAGGGCTTTGTAATCTTATATCATTTGATAAAATGTTAAGTTTCCAACCAAAAATATTACTGTACAGTATTTACAAACATTAGTCTTTTAGAGACAAGGACTACTGTCAGAGACAGAGACTTTTAGAGACAAAGTCTAAGCTCTGATGAGCTTAGATCGGACAACTGTGGGACACTTTGAAAACCATCATGCAATTTTTGTTATTTGTGCTTCTCCATCACTGATAATTAGCAGTATTATCCATGAATACAGTACATAACATTAAACTGTAATGTTATTATACTAAATACTGCCTTCATAAGCTATGTGAATTACAGTAATTATTTTAATAATTATACCTAACATCTGGAAAAATATGGAAAATTTAACAATGTTTCATAATACCACTTCAAGATACTGGTTACACTCTTTCACAACAACGCTAAATAGTATTCACCTCAAAATTTCTTCAATTTATGACAAGAAGACGTCACAACAATAAATCTATGCAGTTTCAATTATGCTAGCCTTTTCGTACCAAAATTTCCAACACTATGCCTCACCATTATCTACAACCACTTATACTCTACGTATGTAAGCAGTTGCCAACCTACATATTACCTTCACAACCATTACACATTCCTAGAATCCCATCTCTTTAATTTTAATTTTGATATTGTATGTTTTTTTTTATAAAGTGATAGAATGGATGAATCACTGCTTAACAAAATTGTGCTACAAGTCGGTAAATAAATCTTCACATAGCTTTACTGTGGAAACAAATGATGCTACTTGTGGATAAGAGACAATAGTTATCACAATTCCAACAATGTTATCTGTTTATGATGAGTATTCATGACCTTGTAACCTTCAACACAATGAGTGCTCAAAAGCCTCGAATGACAGGCACGTTATAAGAAAGAAGACTTTTGTAATACTGTACTATATAATTTACAGAATAACAGTTTATAAACAATATCACAAAACTCAAAACAATTTAAATCTATTATCACTTCTTTGTTCAAGTTGAATACACCACAAAAAATTAAAGCAAATAAAACAAATGATAAAGAAGATAGTGATCATTTCAAACTTTAAATGTTCTGTGATATACTGTGTGGGAGGAAAAAATGCAAATGCCACATTACCTGTGGAAGGTGAAACTTAGAAGATATGTGTAAACCAGAGGATGCTGATGGGAAAGGTTAACTCAGAAGATGGCATGGATTAAGTACAATATTCCAGTACTTCAAAATAATGTAATGCAGCAATTATTTTATCACCTCCAAATAATTTGAAATCCTGGAGAAATCCAACAGATTCAAGAGGATCCAACTTTGTCTTATCTATAAAAAAAAATAATAATATTAAAAGCCTCTGAATTACATAGAATTACTTGTGTTCTAGAATTAAATTACTGAATTACCATGGCATAATTAAAGCTGTAGAAAATATTAGCAAAATTATATTTATGGAAATATTAATGACAAAACTTGAGACACTATGTCAGTATGATAATTGTTAAATAGAAAAAATGTCTCGCTCAAAGGACACCAATATTAAAAATACAAATTTAATAATGTTTTCATTAACAAAAAGGTAATTTTTTGTTAATTAAACATGCACAAAAATAAAGGTAGTCAGTGATAGCCTAATCAATCATGGTGACAGGAGTAAACTAGTATTTTGCGCTTCCATCTATGTAATTTAATAATTTAAATCTTTATCTTTGGTGCCCCAATTCCACTGGGAAAAGAAACCTGAAACACTTCTCAAGAAGTTCTACAAGTTAGTTTTACAAATGTAAAAAAAATAATAATACATTACTGTATTATTTTGATAAAAACACAAAAACACTACAGATCATGATGACTAGGTTAACCAAATTTTAATTCAGAGAGAGATCCTAGCAATGTATTTTCCTTTAAATTTCGAATGACAATACTAATTTTGTATCTAAATACAACGCCGATGAATAAAGCATTTGATATGATCCAATTACGTGTAATTATCTCCGTGATAATTTATCTTGAAAACTTTAATAAATGGAATCCCACCAAACAAAATTTATCAAATTAGAATGTTAAACCAGTATACCCACGGAAACAAAACGTCAAAATCTATTTAGATTATATACAAAAGGGTATTAACTTTACCACAATAACCGCACACAGGACTGTTGAAGAACGTCTTGTAATCCCAAAAAGTCTTGCAAAAGTCTTACCACCTCATGTTTAGATCTGGAAAGTGTAAGAGAGTGAAGCACCCACCGGCGTCACCATGAGTGGCACCCAAGAGCCACGGTGTAGATATTATAATTTCCGGCATCGCGTCTAGTGCCGCTCAACACCTGTGTTTGTGTTTACGTCAGCTGACTTTGTATTTTTTCTCTGGCCTCGGCTTCGGCCACTAAGCACTTCTATTTATCAACCACAGATGTGACAGTTTACCACTATTCATATCTCAAGTAATTTATATATACCTAAGTATAAAAACTTTTGAAAACTGTAATGAAATAATATATCTGAAGTTATACAACTTTACTATAATAAAAAATTATAACATCGAAAACGCATTCAAATAAATTACTTGCAAACGACTGATAACCTTCAAGTTAATGTGTTGTATTTACAGGGGTTACAATTGTATAATACAGGGAATGGTTAGTATGTGGGCAGCCAGCGGGGCGGGGATGGTGCAGAATAGTGGATGGATGTTATAGTTGCCCGCGGGGAAGTTATACCACCAGCAGTGGTTACAGTTTATTATGCACCCCATACTTATCCTGTGTATGGTATCTCCTGCCCGTCACGCTATGAGTGTTAGTGGTTTTGCAAGAATGTAAGAACACCACCAATGTTTTGTACTTTCACATACCTAATGTACTTCTTGTACATAACAGTTGCCTAACTCCCGGGTACCTAATTTATCGCAAGGTGAACACCCAGGTATCAGGTGAAAGGACACGTGCCCAACCGTTTCTGTCCCGCGACCGGGTGATTTAACCTCGATCCCTTGAATGTTAACCATAGACGTAAAATACGGACGTTCTTCATTTTACCCTGGCAAAATATATATAATCTCATATAGGTACTCATAATAACATAACTATAGTATTCTTTAATGAAATAAACCCGAAATGAACTGGCTCCATTTAATTTGTATGAAATCAATCGTCGGGAAGGTTCAAATAAAGACCCAAGAGGTACAAGAAGTGGACTTGTATGTGGGCGGAGCATAACGTATTGCATTATACACCTGACGTGCCCGTAGTCAGTTATGCAATGTGAGGCAAGTATGTGGTGGGGCGGGCGGGCTCACCTCACTGACCTCAGCCCCGCCTCGCACGCCACTCAGAACTTCCCCGAGCGATATTTTATTTATTCATTTATTTATTTATATACAAGAAGGTACATTGGGGGTTAACAGAGAACATAGAATTTAAGTTGATTTTACATTCTTGTAAAGCCACGAGCACGCATAGCGTTTCATATTAAAGCCTGTCTCACCTTATCTAACTTATCCTAACCCGAACAAATTTATCCTAACCCAGCAAAGCTTATCACATCCTAAGCTAAGTGTATATATTCTAACAGATTATTATATACAGTTTTATCATACAGAAAAAAATGAGGTGGGTCGAATCGCCTTGGCCTATACCCCGTCAGCAACATTGACACGGGTTCGAGTCCTGAGCAGAGGGGGACGAATTTTTTTTTTTTTTAGTTTTGACACCTATAACATACAATTTCATTTCTTATGGACTGCCAAATGCAACCTGTGGATACAATCGAGGATAAAAAAGGCCATAAAAGGTACAATTAAGTCGTCCCTATATCCCCGACGGTACGTCCCTACAAATGCTCAAAGACATACTTTTACTAAGGTCGAGTCGAGATAATCTGGATGCTGGGACAACCAACACCATATCTGACACGTTTTCCTAATTCTCAAAACTAAATACACATGAAAATCATTATTTACTTTACTAGAAATTCATAGCTTCAAATACATGTTTGAATGGCTACTCTATCGGCTGGGGTTGGTGGCGCAACCCTGTAATCCGGCGACTCGGAGGCCTGGGCCAGTGGACGGCTTGAGGCGAGGGGCACTGGTGCGGGACTCCCCATGTTGAGTGGGCGTCCGCACTAAGCTCGGCATCAATATGGCCACCCTTGGGCAGCCAGGGGCGTCCAGGTTGACTAAGGAGGTGTGAACCGGGCCAGGGGGGAAACCCAGCAGCCAAAAGCACCCGTGTCGAGCAGTAGTGGGATCGCGTCCGTGAGTGGGCGGCCCGTAGCAGCCTTACCAATACAGGCGAACCTGGTCCTTTTTAACGTTTCTTTAATATGTTCATTAATTTAAAACTGAAATTGAAATTACCTTTATTATTAGCTGACCAGACCACACAGTAGCCTGCCTCAAAGCCTTGTAATAAGTTTTACAAAGCTATATTAAATCAAAAGGCCAATATTACTTATCAATCAAAACGCCAATAAACCTATTACAGTATTAAAGAATAACCTCTGGCCAGCCTGAGCCTGAGGCAAAGACAAGCTCAGTGATGTTGGAACCACCAAGGTAATGATGAAAATTTTAATTACAATAATTGTATATAGTTAAGTACAAATAGTAACATAAGGTTAGCTTCTACATTTTGAATAAAGTTGTTCACCCACTTGAACTTCACAGGGTTGCTTCATGCAGATTAGTTTGATTATCAATATTACAAATGATTGGGCAGAGTTCGTTCATTCCTTCCTGTCCTCATATCCTTCCATGTGCTATATAATGTATAATCTATACATAGCAGGAAACATATCTATACTATGACTATATAATCTATGTGCCATATAATGACAAGCTTAATAATCTAATAATTCCCTTCTCTTTTGACTAAGGGTATAGTATAGGGTATATTTTGAGTATAGTATAGGTTGAGCAGTTTTTTCCTATACAGTATTAGGTAGGGTTTTGTATACTGTATTGGGATCCTACATTTGCATAGATTTAGTTAGGACCTGGGAATATTCATTATTATTATATATTTATTTTTACATACCAATGATTTGTAAAAAAAAAATACAGCATTAAAGCTCAATATATTTATTAAGTTAGTGCTGTACACCTTTCAATATATATTTTATAATCAGGTATCATCGTGAGTCACATTATCGTTTATTTCATTTTTAAGGTAACTTATTCCAGATCTTGTGTAAAGCCATACTGTATTGATACCATCCCCAAAGGTAACAACTGGTTTCCACGATGGAAGAGGAAAGCGACAAGCAATAACACAGCCATCTGGTTGTAGCTCTTGCACCAACTTGGTTTCCAGGGCAGGCATCTGGAAGAATTAGCTAAATGTAAAGATTACAATATAATTGCTAATAAGATTATGGTCACTTTTCAAAAGTCTGACGCTAATGATAATTATTATGTTCCATGACTTTTCGATTTGATTTCCTTACAGAAGCTCCACCTTGATGGCATCAAAGACTATAAAAATCTAGCCAAAGAGGATCTGGCATAGGAAAGGAGATTTTACATGACATGATCTTATGTCAAGATCTTTATTTTTCCTCCTACATACTTTTTGCCAATTCTCATTCTCTTCACAAGGCTCACCTTGTTAACTGTATATAGTAAACTAGTGAGCTCACAAGGCTCACCTTGTGAGCAGGCAAAGGCAAGGAAGTTGACAGATTGGTATGGCAGAAGGATATGGTAAACACCAGGTAAAAAGTAAGAGAGGCAGGAGGAATAATTACATATACAGTACAGTACTGTACATAAAATATCTAATACGTATAAAGGAGAGGAGTTATATAGTATTTGAAAACACATATTCTGAACTCAAATATGAAACTATAGTGTCATATTGTACTAACCATCTCTTCAACACCAAAGATAACAACATTTTGGTATTGCTTGAGGTTTAATTTCCACAAATCTTGTGCGATAAAAGACGCTGAAGATGAAACTCCACTTCTCCAAGCTGCCCAACGAGAGTACCAAACCAACCAAGGATTTAATTCTACTCCCACACCTTTCAGTTTTACTTCACGTGCAGCAGCAACCACCTAAAAAAAAAAAAGTAGGCCTGTTACTACATTAAATTTCATGACCACAACAAATGCTTCAAAAACTAATCACCCTCTCTCAACAGAGCATATCTCTGGTCACCACCTAGCACCTTTAATAACCTTTAATGATAATTTCTGATGACCCTTCGGGGTCAGTTAGAAAAGGTTCCCTGCTGTAACTATGACATAAATGTCACCTACCTGACTGCCACAATCTTTGTTCAGAGAAGAAAGCAGATCTTACTTTATGGTAGCATTGAATGCATTAGCTAATAAAAACCATAATACAGTACTATACCATAAAATAATGTTTTCTTCTGTATTTTTAATACTGTATGTACTGTACTTACATTATTTATAATTAATTTTCATGCAGAGTACTTATTTTTTTATGAAACCTTAAAATATATATTTCAGTAAATAGAATATGACTCTGTGGCAAAAATTAGGATAGTAACCAAATATCACTATAACGAATTGTAGTTAAAATATTTGCACACATACTTACAATTCGTCCATCACCACTCCCAAGATCAACTAAGCTCCCCGAGCGACCTCTTAGGGCTTTCAAAACATTATTGACTTGCTCATTGGTTGCTGGAACATAAGGTAGGCAAACCTATGCAAGGAGGAGAGTCAAAGAATTAATATACTGTACAGTACAAATGAATAATAAAGTTTAATATTAGAAATTCTAAATGTTCATGAAGCTCTCTCACGTGTCCACTCAGTAATCATTCTCCGAGTTTGGGCAAGTTCCTTGTCTCATTTCATGGATGTTTCATTAATCGCAGTTGACTGGGAAACAACCAAGGGACCTTAGCTCGGAAATAAGGTGTAGTGTGGTTATGAGAACCCCCCTTGCAAGTCAGTTCCTCAGTTGCTTTCATTCCCTTCCTCTTTGTCCCTTCTTGAGCATGCTTTGGTAGCCCAGACAATGCGAAGTTTCTGGCTCCTTCAACCAGGTGGTGGTGTGTGCTGCCATCAGGTTGCAATTGGGTTAGTTGCCAATTGCCAAACTAGTAGTTAGTAGATCAACAATAGAGGTTTATTGATTTACAATTTTGCTTGGAGAGGGTTTGTCAAGTCTAATGCTCATTCTTTTACATTATATTGAGTTTGTGACTTGGTAATGGCTCAAGCTGATAGTTGGGGAATGGGGTGTGACAAATATGTGATGAAACTATCTGAAAAAGGTACAGGTGGTGGGTGAACATGCCATTAGAGTCTGGTGGGTGTAAGGTGTCTGTAAAACCAAGTGAACTGCTGGGCCAAGTGAGCAAATGAATGCCCATATTTAGAAAAGAGCATTTTATGTATTTTCAACATTTGTACTAATTTAATAAATTTATTACAAAATTGATTCCTTACTCTATTATTTATATGTATAACATAATTTTTGTAGCCTTATTGATTATGAATATTATTGATGGTTTCTAAATAACAATACAAGTCCTCCATATCAATAAACTGATTGTCAGAGAAGCTTCCTCTTTTCTGTTGAAATTATTTATTTTTGGTAAAATACTGTATAGATCATTTGTTTTACCAGTCACAAAAAATCACAAGTTAAATTTACCATTTAGATAATATATATGAACATAATATGAAAAATATATGAACATTTATGATGCACATTTTGAGATTAGGCTAAATGAAAATTTAAGCACTTGGTTCTTGCACTTTCATTTGCCCTATAAAAAATCAACAAGATTAAATAATTTACCTTCCTAAGTGCTGGAGTTACGAATGGTGCAGCAATGACGCTCAGGGCAACTGCAGCTCCGCCTGTAAGGCCCACCAAAACTAAACCTAACTTACGCCCTCTCGTGATGTTGCTTCTGTCAGACTCCCTAGCAAAGAGAGAAATTTGTTAAAACATATAAACTATAAATGAGCAAAAACAGTCTTACATATTAGTGTATATGTATCACGAACAAATCCACAAGGGCCGTGGCGAGGATTCAAACCTCGTGATAATGTGATATTTATTTATTTTATTTATTTATTTATTTATTTATGCATATACAAGAAGGTACATTGGGATTGTGAGGATACATAATATGGTAATTACAATCTTGTAAAGCCACTAGTATGCGCAGTGTTTCAGGCAGGTCCTTAATGTAAGAAAATTTTAAGTAGGTAAATACTTGCAAAATTTATAAAAAAAAATGATAACAGTTACAAGGCAAGAAAAAACTGTAGCCTCTATTCACCTAGCAGTGAATGGGTACTTGGTTTTTAAATGATTTGGTGGGTCGTATTCTGGGAAAAATTAGGATTAAGGACCTGCTTGAAATGCTACGAGTGCAAGTGGATTTAAAAGAATATAAGAACTCTTGTGTATTATACAGTATGTATATAATAAAATGCACACTACCCTAGCTTCTGAACCCATTGTGCGCTTTCATAAACCTTTCAACACAACCTGCTGGATGGCTATGACATATTAACTATACCAAACAAAATAAACACGACCTGATAACAATTTACAAGCACTAATAAACTGTTTAAATACTGTAATTAAAACAGTACATGAAGGGATACAGCGATCCACTAGCCAGAGGCAGGTTACCTTGCACAAATTGTGTCATTTTCCCTTTCAGCAGAACTTATTATTATTCTCTGGCATTTTCTTTCAACGAAAAAGGGAAAACCTACTGAAATTGCTCGGGTAATTCCATTTAAAAGGCGTAGTGGCGACCGGGAACAGTAGAACGGGACTTTTAAAGAACTTTATGTCACATTGACAAAGTTCTTTGGAGGGGTGAACCGGGCAAGTAGGGTGGGTACCCAGCAGCCAAAAGTACCGGTGTCTACAGCAGTTGTGAGAGAGCACCCGTGAGTAGGGCTTTTAGCCGCCTTACCAATGAATACCACATTAAATATTATAATTAATCACTTGCTACGGAAGACGGAGCGCGCCCATGTATTTCTACCAGTTCGGACACAAAATTTGTACGCTTCGTATATAAATAATTGGTCAATATTAAAACCGCATTATAATGATCTTAATTAACAGTTAAATTCTTCAATTTGGCAGGCATGTATTTATTAAATTAATTTCAATGATATATATATGTATATAATCCAATTCAATTTCTTTCTTTATTATGCACCCCATACCCATCCCGTGGGCGGTGGTGTAAAGGATTACAGAGGCACATAATTGGTTCAGGAACTGAACCCTCTAGTTCGTTTAGCTAAGCAAATAACAATTTTTGACGCTAGTTACAAAATTATTAACCCGAGGTTTATAAAAGCAACGCAGGCCAGCGTCAACACAACCCAACCCAGCGTCTACCAACATGATCGAACGCACACAGCTCTGGACCAAACAATATATATTAAAGATAAATAACCTTTTTCAGTCAGGATACCATGAGTGTTTTAATGGCCTCTCCGGGCATCTGGGCACGCTTACGGCCACGTAGCAAGTAGTCATGCTACTATTTAGCAGCCAGCTTCCGCTCGCCCTTCGGGGGTGGGGGTTCCGCGCAGCTGGCCCTCACGGGATTGGGGGTGCTCCGTCGGAACCCCCAAAGTGACAAGCCAAGAATACCAAGCTTTACAATTACCGTAAATGCTCAGGCAACTTTAAATTAGAGATGTCTCTTCAATGTATTTGATTACATTAATTCTACTTCTGTATATTAATTTATGGCTTTCACTAATCTTCATTAGTCACCATAATTAATTCAGCTCTATTTACCTATTTGTTATATTGAGCTATTATGCTTCTTCAGTTAAGGATTATCTAATTTAATCTTTTATGATTGTATTATTAATTAATTATTTATTCACTAATCTTCATTAGTCACCATAATTAATTCAGCTCTATTTACCTATTTGTTATATTGAGCTATTATGCTTCTTCAGTTAAGGATTATCTAATTTAATCTTTTATGATTGTATTATTAATTAATTATTTATTTATTAAATAATTAATTATTATTATTTTAAAATTAAAATAAGTCCCCCACTCCGTGAGCGTTTTCTTCCAACCACAGAAATATTAAAGATAAATACGTTTATGCAGTATTAACAAATATAGCATTAGAAGCTACACTCCTGTCCCCACGACTTTTGTGTTAAACTGTTGTTGTTGTTTTAGATTCAGCTACTCAGAACAAGAAGTTGCAAGTAGCACGGGCTATGGTGAGCCCGTAGTGGACTTACCTGGCACAGGAGAGGGGTTGTAACTTTGAAACTACATCTATTTTGGGCACTCTTATACTTGTGCGCTAGCTTGCGTTCACAACTGTTCTAGAATTAATCAAAACAATAATTTACGTTATAACGATAAATACAAATATATATCAATAAACACTATTTTACATATCTATTAAAATCTGAGAATGGATTGGTTATGACCTCGAATTATTATTATTGATAATGATAATGTTACTCGAAAGAATGTATGTACTAAGAACATAAGAGTAATGTACAGTTGTAGGCCAAAGAGTTACTCATACTAATGAAGTCACTATTATGTACAGCGTTTCGGGCAATTATTATTATTATATAATATAAATATTTATCTATTTATTTTTTATGTCGAGCGAAACAGAATGGGGATTTTTTTTTATCACACTATAGAGTAAAATGTAAAGTAGAAGCGTAAATCAAACGCGTCCAATACGCAAACTTCATGAGTACGGTGGATCAGCTTACCAGTGCCGGACTTTATGGAGCTTCTCCCCTCACTCAGCCTGACACCTGAGCAGTATTTAAGGCCCGGGGCTCTTGCAGTCTCACGACCACCATTTGGTCCGGGAGACATCTCCCGTCACGCAGGGTGCAGTCGCGCCTCCATAGATCTCCAGTATCATCTCTTGATACTGGTAATGGCTCAAAAGGGCCACCACTTACGGGCTATTCATGCCCGTGCCACCTCTTAGGTGGCTTAATCTTCATCAATCTTGCAGTCTCACTATGTGCTCAGCATAGCCCGTGCTACTTGGAACCTTTTGTTCCGAGTAGCTGAATCTAAAACAACATTGCAACCTCACCAGGTAAGTCCACTATGGGCTCACCATAGCCCGTGCTACGTGGAACTTTTTGCTCTGAGTAGCTGAACCTAAAACAACAACATGCAACCTCACCACCTCAGGCACAACCCTCAGTCAAAGCGCTCAGCTGTGAACGTACCCAGTTAACCAGGGCATCTGTTGTCTTTCGGGCAGACTGTTCTAGTTGCAGCTTCTGTCCTTTCCACCGTCCATGGACTGTTCCCAGCTACAACAGAAGACAGGGGCAACTCCGCGTCGAGGACGTCCCTCAGCTCTGGTCACCCTTCTTCTTTCATCGTCGAGCTTGCTGCCGAGGTAATGTGTCTTCTTGATAGTAGGTGCAGGTTGCATGAAGGGTTTGACCTCCCGATGACTGCTGGTATTGTTTCACACGGCGCGGGTATTGATGTGGCCCCGGAGTTTACCCCTTCACCCTCTGTTGCTTTTCTCCCTTCTGTCTCTAGCAATTAACTCCTCTATCCCTGGTTGTGCTGAGTGCCTCCTTCACCCTCCCCTCGCACCTTGTGTTGCTCTTCCCAGCTCACCTTCCCTCTTTTCCCCCGGTCCTTCTCATGCCATGTGTCATATGTCCTCTTGTTTACATGCTGTTGGTATCTCTGCCCTCTCAAACCCCTCCTCCTTCATGTTTTTATTTATTTATACACAAGAAGGTAATTGGGTTTGTGAAAAACATAACATAGACGTTTTTACATTCTTGCAAAGCCAGAATGTAAAGCCGGATTGATCGACAAATTAGCCAAATTTGAATAATATTAATAGGTACATCGTCGCAAAATTTGAAGAATATTAAAAGGTACATTGTAGCGAAATTTGAAGATTATTAATAGATACACTAGTAAAATTTGCTTAAATCATATAATGAGATATGCTAACTGTATTCTCCATTGTTATGGGAAGAGGGTATTTGCAGCTTTAGTTTTTATATNTATATATATATATATATAATATATATATATATATACAGTGCACGCACGCACTGTATATGTGCGTGCGTGCGAGACAGACAGACAGAGAGCATGGTGGGGTGGGGAAATGGTGTGTAGAGAGAAGCACCATCACACATGACAAGTCTGCTACAGGATACGAAATTCTGAAGCCGGGAAAACACAGCCTGAAGGCAGCAAGCCAACCTGAAGTTGGCTGAACACACACACACACACACACACACACACACACACACACACACACACACACACACACACACACACACACACACACACCACACACACACACACGCACTAGGGGACACAGGTGGAAGCTGAGTGCCCAAATGAGCCACAGAGATATTAGAAAGAACTTTTTTAGTGTCAGAGTGGTTGACAAATGGAATGCATTAGGAAGCGATGTGGTGGAGGCTGACTCCATACACAGTTTCAAATGTAGATATGATAGAGCCCATTAGGCTCAGGAAACTGTACACCTGTTGATTGACGGTTGAGAGGCGGGACCAAAGAGCCAGAGCTCAACCCCCGCAAGCACAACTAGGTGAGTACAACTAGGTGAGTACACACACACACACACACACACACACACACACACACACACACACACACACACACACACACACACACACACACACACACACACACACGACAGGAGAGGGCGCATTAGATTCCAGGAACATCAGGGATCCTTACCCTGGCCGCTGGCAAGTTATCCTCCGTGATCACAACAAGAAACAATGACAATCACAGTAGTCCAATAGTCGAAACAATAGTCTACGATCACTCCAGCAGGCGCTGATACTAATATTGACTTGTCTACGTACTATATATATTTTGCCAAACGTAAAAACAGCGACTAATAAAGATGTATGGCAACACTCCGCCACGCCCATCAGCTCAACGACGTCTGGAAGCTAAATAAAGATCTTTGTGTTATGGTGGTACTTAACTCTCACTATTATAAGCGACTAAATCCACTTGACATTTTCCCCGATAACTAAATTGATGATGAATTCCAGAGAGTGAATTTTGAAGGACGTTTAGTACACATAAAGGAATGTCTTGCCAATTTCAACGACATATGTTAATATTTGATATTGTTCTGGTTCGTTAGGATCGGGGTCGTTGGCGTCGCGGTCGTTGGCGTCCGGGTCGTTGGCGTCGCGGTCGTTGGCGTCACGGTCGTTGGTCATTACTAAGATTCTTAACACCACTGTGCTGCTCTGAAAACACGTTATAAACAAGTGAAGACAATGGCGACAGCAGTTCTGGACACAATTGTCCACTATTATTTCTAGACGTACAGTAATAATTGTATTTATAACTGTGCATTTCCCAGTTTTGAAATAGGTTTTGTATACTTTCTGCTCGAGAGGCTGCACATGTCGCTGCTGGTATGTGGCTGATATCCACTCTCTACAATGGCTATATCTGCTACTTGAATATCTCAGCTCCTGATCCATCCCAGCTTCCGCTTGGAGGTAAGAAAATCATCCACCCAGGGCCTGATACCTCCCAGCGCTCTCTGCAAGATATGGGGGCTCCTTCACCCCAGCTTACCCCACCCAGGGCTCTCTGAGAAAACAATGACACACTGGATTAATTTGGTGTTTGAGGCCTATCAACCTCCGGAGGGCTATGCCTATTAAGGTCTTGTCTCCTACTACTGACCCACGAAGCCATGGGGAAACAAATGGTACAAGATCCACATACAAGGAAGCATATAGACAGGGCTCTCAAAGCTGAAGAGAGATGTAACAGGACTGTTTTTTTCCCACTGCCTTTTCCTTGACTGTCGACCTCCCTGGAATCCACGATGTTTCCCCCAGGGCAACATTAAGCATGACTGTTCCAGCTGTCTGTAGTTGTTCCAGCTGCCCGCGAGTATTCCAGCTGACCGTGATTGTTCAGCTGTCCATACTGGGATATATAGCTACTTTGATTAAAAGCTTGACAACACTCTGTGTTTTGTTTAAATTATACTATGCGTCGATATATTATGCCGTGATGAATTATGGGCAATTCTCAACTAGTTAGCCTTGAGGAAGCGGTGGTACAGCTGACGGGGAGTATGATGGTGGAGCACCTTATTGGTGTTAATGGAGAGTGAGCTCCAGTTCTAGAGCCCCGCCACATAGCTAGTGTACCTGGTGCATCTATACCTCCAGACTTTCAAATACTCTGGCACACATGCTCATGAAGTTGTGAATGGTGTCGTTTCCTCCTCCCAAAGATAATTTAGAAGAAGTCGTGAACTGTACAAGTACCGAAGCCTTTCAGGACTCTACTTGCCACTCACTGTCATCTATGCTGACTCTTCGCAAGTTACAGCCCCGCTCCTGTGCCAGGTAAGTCTACTACGGGCTCGCCATAGCCCGTGCTACTTGGAACTCTTTGTTCCTAGAAGCTGAATCTTAAACAACAATAACAACAACAATCTGAATCTTAATCTCTCACTTCGAACCCTTTGTTTCCTATCTGTAACGTACTCTCTAATGGTCTGATCTAATCCATGCGAGGTAGAGTTTATGTTTGGGTGGTTGATCAGCTGCTGGGCTGGTTGGTCAACTGCTGGGGGTGCTTGGCCAGCTGCTGGAGGTGGGGGTCAGCTGCTGGAGGTGGGGGTCAGCTGCTGGAGGTGGCCAGCTGCTGGAGGTGGTTGGGTCAGCTGCTGGAGGTGGTTGGGTCAGCTGCTGGGGGTGGTTGGTCAGCTGCTGGGGGTGGTTGGTCAGTTGCTGCGGGTGGTCAGCTACTGGGGTGGTTAGATCTGGGTAATGCAGTGCCTGAACGCCTTGGCATTTAAGGAAGGAACGGGAAGTGCAGCATCCACCAGGATAGGGAGGGGGGGGGGGTTCCTCCACAACCCCGGCTAGAGTAACCTGGGTGGGCGTGAGTGTAATTGTTAGTGACGTCACATACCATTACAGTCCCAAACTATCCTCTGTAATAAGATTGCTGCTAGTGAAATAACCACGTGGCAAAGCTTCAATCTGTTATGTATCAGTGTTTAATGGGTAAATTTTAGTTCGTAAGGCCAAGTGGGCGCGCGTCGCGGGCGGCCAAGTGGGCGCGAGTCGCGGGCGGTCAAGTGGGTGCCCGTCGCGGGCGGCCAAGTGGGTGCCCGTCGCGGGCGGCCAAGCAAGCGCGCGCCGCGGGCGGCCAAGCGCGTGTTTGTATCACAGATCAAATTTGAAGCAGCTCTATGAACAGTTGCCTATATACAGAGCAGTCCATTCTCAATATTTGCTACTCCATAAAAAAATCCAACCTAACCTAACCAGAAACGTACGAACCCTAGCAACCTACCTAACCTATCAAGTCCGATGTATAGAAAATGTAGATATTTGTGAGCCGTTACGTTTCATATGCTGCACTCATAACGTTGGTTACCATAACGTGCAAAACGCGACCTATTAGTTGAGAGGACGGTTTGGAAGTTGGAACGTAGTCAACCCACCACGGCGTCAACCCCGTCAACCCACCACGGCGTCAACCCATCACGGCGTCAACCCATCACGGCGTCAACCCATCACGGCGTCAACCCGTCAATCCACCACGGCGTCAACCCAATACGGCGTCAACTCGTCAACCGACCACGGCGTCAATTCGTCAACCCAAATATCTGACCACATCTCAAGGCCACTTGCAACAATCACGTCAGCTAAAGTGGGAAAAAATGTAATAGTGACTTACAAGAGAGCAATATATATATATATATATATATATATATATATATATATATATATATATATATATATATATATATGTCGTACCTAGTAGCCAGAACGCACTTCTCAGCCTACTATGCAAGGCACGATTTGCCTAATAGGCCAAGTTTTCATGAATTAATTGTTTTTCGACGACCTAACCTACCTAACCTAACCTAACTTTTTCGGCTACCTAACCTAACCTAACCTATAGAGATAGGTTAGGTTAGGTTGGGTAGGGTTGGTTAGGTTCAGTCATATAACTACGTTAATTTTAACTCCAATAAAAGAAAATTGACCTCATACATAATGAAATGGGTAGCTTTATCATTTCATAGGAAAAAAATTAGAGAAAATATATTAATTCAGAGAAGTGAGAAGTGCGTTCTGGCTACTAGGTACGACATATATATATATATATATATATATATATATATATATATATATATATATATATATATATATATATATATATATATATATATATATATATATATATATATATATGTATAAATATATCTATATATTATCTTATTATCTTTCTCATTCCTCTTATCTCTTTCTTATTCCTCTATCTCATTTGATTTCTCAAAGTACGAACACTGCATTAGAACTCCCTTTTTACCTGCAAGGTAAGATAATCATGGGGAGAAAGAAGGGACATGGGGTGGGAGTGCCCAACCACTTCCGACCATGGGGGATGGAACGCGCAATGCGTGTCTCGGTGTTTGCTAATATTACTAGCAGAATTTGCAAACTTGTTTAAACCAGTTATCGCCGTTTCGAAACGCAGTTAAATTGTTTGGCGTCACTCAAACCATTTTCAATGCGATATTTATATAGTTTAAAAGAATATTTTCGTAATCAGTGTAATTTACAAGTTTTTACTGAAACCTTACAGAGAGAGAGAGAATGCACGCGCGCGTCTGTTAGCCTTCTTGCTGTGAATGGTTGGTTTGTTTCTATTTATCTTTCCTGTCGGAGTTGGAGTAGAATGTGAGTAGGTGAAAATGGGTGCGAGATTGTAGGGGCAGACGACCAGGGCCAGGATTCGTCAAGCATTTACACATCCACTTATGAAACCTGTACATCTTTCCTCAATCATGGCAGCTTTGTTTACATTAAACAGCTTACGAGTTTAACCTATGTTGTTATTGTTATAAACAACCTCGTAGTGCTTCGGAGCTCATAATCAGCTTAATAAATGTAAACAGAGTTGCCATGCCTGGGGAAAGATGAGCAGGTTTCGCAAAAGGCTGCGTATATGCTTCACGAATCCTCACCCCTTCAAACTACCAATACCGACCAGCGTGGAGACCTATCTCGTTAAACACGAGATTAACCTGGAGAAAGTTCAGAGATATGCCCACCAGGCTGGTCCCAGACCAGAGAGGTATGAGCTACGAGTTATGACTACAGGATCACTACGAGAAACAGGGTTGTCATTATCACCGCAAACGAAAAACTTAGGTAAATAGACAAGGCAGACAAGGAAATACTAAGCCAAGGTAGTAAACGAACAAAGGTGCGCAGATGGAAACTATATACCTAAATGAGCCACGGAGACAACAGATTTTTTCAGTGTCTGAATAGTAAACAAATGGAATACATTAATAATTTAAATGGTAGAGACAAGGGGCCCTAAAACATATACATCAGTCGATTATGGGTTGAGAGACGGGACCCAAGAACCATAGAACATCCCCCCTTAAAGTAAAGGTAAATCTACCAGCACCAGTCTACCTACACCCATCTACCAGGACCCTTATACCCACACCCGTCGAACAGGAACCTTATACCAACACCCGTCTACCAGGATTCCGTATACCCGCACCCGCCTACCGATACCCGTGCCCACCAAAGGTCAGGGCTGTACGCTGTGACTGTCAACCTTGTCATGTCTCAGGAGCCACGTACTCCTTCCTACCTATACCTTGACAAAGGTAAAAACTAGTACCACCACTCATCAAATCCAGGTTTTTCCTTAAGAACAGTACTGAAAGAATTCATGTCATTAGCGGGGCCTTATGCTCTGAACTATTTGTTAGCAGCGCTAGGCTTTAAGAATTACATTTCTTCAGACGAGCATGAAACGACAATTAATTTGTCAATACGTAAATATGATCTTTATATTGTACGTTATTTAATAAAGAAAAAATACGTCTACAACTTTAATATCAATAATCCTTCCACACAAACACAAAAACTAAGAAAAAACACTAAACAAAATTTGAGCAAAATAATTTTTTTGTGGGGGGAAATTACAAATACTGACTCGTGCAAGATTCTCACCCCCACCTCGGACGGTGAAGGCTCAAGACATGAAGAGCTCCCTCAGACAGTCAACCTTGCGTGTCTGACGGAGAGGAAGACACATTCAACCTTGCATGCCTGACGGAGAGGAAGACACATTCAACCTTCCGTGTCTGACGGAGAGGAAGATGCCGTCAACCTTGCGTGGCAAGGGTGTCTGACGGAGAGGAAGATGCCGTCAACCTTGCGTGTCTGGCAGAGAGGAAGGTGCCGTCAACCTTGCGTGGCATGGGTGTCTGACGGAGAGGAAGACGCCGTCAACATTGCGTGCGGCAAGGGTGTCTAACGGAGACAAACAGTTGGGGCCGTACTCGGCCAGCAGGAACTGAGTGTCAGTCCTACAGGCAGTAAGCCAGCGGGACAAATCCCACCCCCATATTAACTTTAGTTTAGTTCAAGGTGTGACTGACGACTCGAGGCCGAGGACCCAGACTTAACACAATGGGGAAAGTTACCACCACGTGACCGCCAAATCCTGCATGCCCACCACTCTACTCCATAAAACACAAAAATTGTTGCGAGGAAAATAATAAGAAACTGTCGTCATACGCTTATTTGTATATGTATATTTTTGGTTTACAGTTTACACGATATATATCCTAGTTAACACGATATATATCCTGTGTGTGTATTTACCTATTTGCATTCACCTATTTGTACTCGCATGATAGAGCAACTGAGTTCGGTTATTCGCGATAACCTTGTTACTGCGATATTTGGGTCAAACCCACAACTGCTCTCTCAGGTACCTATATACTACTGGGTGAACAGGGCCATCAGATGAAATTAAACTTTCCCAAAAACGTTTCGTCTTGCTGCAGGGATTGAACCAGTGGTCACCGGTTGTAAGCCGACGACGTAGCTCACTGCGCTACAGATGGGCGGGGAACCTAATTCGAACCCACAACCCAACAACAGCGTTTCAAAGACAAATTATTTTTCATGATCCTGCGAGTGTTTGATGGTTGGTTGGGGTTTGGATCTGAAATTTTACCCCGACTATAAAACAAGCCAGCAGAGTTGTATTGAAACATTCTCCTGGTATTTTTTTAGTGGCTGGCATGGTGCCAGCGATGGTGGTGACTTCTGGGTCACGGGATGTAGCAGGGCCGTGCCAGTGGCCTTAGTTATTAAATTAATAACCCTGCAGACCTTGAAAAGCCCAACACTAAATAACCATGTCTTCCCGGGACGGGAACTGAACTATATGGCAAACTACACTACTCCATAACCAATAAACGACTTCCTTATGCTATAAAGAATACACGATAACGCAATGTGATAATGAAATAACGAAAACATAAAAAAAAACAATGCGACGTCTCTTGACAGCTGTGCGTGTTGCACTAGTAGCCTAACTTAACCTAATACTGTGAATTTAAAACACTTCGTTAAGTTATACCAAAATTTCAGTTCAAAATTTTGCTGAAAATCTCTCTAAAGGAAGCAACAATTTTTTGTTTTGGTTAGGTTGTGGATCACAAATAATTTCTTGGTTAGGTTGTGGATCACAATAATTTCTTGGTTAGGTTGTGGAATCACAATAATTTCTTGGTTAGGCTATCGATCACAATTTTTTGGCTAGGCTGTCAACCTCTCTCCACCTCCATGTAACCGCCATAGCCTCCATTACTACCCGTATTTATAATCTGACTCTTAGATATCATAAATATAGGATCTTTGTGACCTGACCGACAAACCTGTTTATAAGTGTGGATACCAAGGTCTGAGCCACATGCTGGAAGCTCCTATCTCCTGCCTGTTTTTTTTTTAATATGTACATACCTACAGCTTTCAAAGGTCAGCTTCCTTCATGATTATTTCTTGGCTGTCGTTCATACTATATCTAGATATGCTCAAATATGATTATTACGAAAACAAGTAAAGTAGTTTTTCGTAGTACTACGAAAAAGTGATCAAAAGGCTTTGGAAAATCATCAAAAAACACTGAACAAAAAGTAACTAACCACTTACCTAATGTAGCTAACAGCCAGTCACAAATATTCCATGTATTGGGGGTGTTGGCCATCAAAACTCAAACCTCTTTAATTTGAAAATAGATCTGGTCTTCTGGGTGGAAAAGGGGTCCAGTTTTAGGTGAAGGGGTCGACATAGATAGATAGATAGAGCTAATTTAAGTATTTAAAGTGGTTTGCACAGCTTTACCCATGTAGGGGGGGGGGGGAACAACCCCTTTCATTACCTCCTCCTCTCGCTATTTCCAGCCCTGGTGGTATACAGCTCGTAATTTTCCTCACCTGGTATAAAAGGATTACATCTAATATAAAATGACTGAAAACCCAAGTACTTCATTTACTTAACAAAGCTACGATAAGGTATACTTTATTACTAAACAGCTAAGTGAAAAATCGTGAAATAACATGTGTTATTTTTCATCAGGTGTGGGCGTTGGTCAGGACTTCACGTGCCCTGCGCCGGAGGGACAGTTCGCCAGTGACCAGAACTGCAAAATATTCTACCAAGTAAGATTGATTTGCATTGACATTTAACTAATAGTCGACTTCGCTGAAATTCCACAAAACTACTTATACTGTTTATAGTCTATTAACCGACCTTGACTACGTAAACGGGCTACTGTCTGCCTACTATTCTTCCTTTGTGAGGGGCCCCTAATTAAAGAATAAACCTGTCCTTACTTGATGCCCCGTAATTTTTACGCTATTGACCACAGCGTCAAAATTTTCGTAGTTTAGTCAAATTTACAGCATCGTAATATCGACGTTCCCGTAGATTAAATAATCGACAAATGATTTTAAGTGAGTTTCCATGGTACGAGGTCTTTGGATTAGACAAAACCACTTCAATTTTGCTCTTGTCAAATCGTGAAAGTGGGTTCCTGTCCCACGATGACCCATTTCGACCTCCCCTTTAGCCCTACCGTATTCCAGTGACAACCTGAAACACGGTAGGGAGTAACAAGTCCCTTTACCCCAACCTGGAGTAACGAGTTCCTTCACGCCTTTCATTATAGTGTTTTTGCCTAACCAGGAGCGTAGGCGTATATGAACCTAGACCCAGCCACCTAACCTATTAAACCCGATGCTTATTAGTCAAAGAAAGTGTTTAAATTAGTACTGTATATGCATTGAGAGGGCGGATTACTCGTCTACTGTTAACTATCAAAAACCATACCCTCCCGATCTCTCTCTCTCTGAACAAATGCCATTGCTGCGGCACCAGATGTATGTTAAAAGCAATCTATCTATCTGATCCGCAAACAATTCAGTTGCCTTGCATGTTTCACCATGTTTCCTCTTCTCTCCTGCAGTGCGTGGGAAACTTTCCATACCGCCAGAGGTGCGCCGAGGGTTCCTACTACGATGGAAGTAAACATGAATGTGTTAGTAGATTTGATAAAAACATCAAGTGTGGGCCCCAGCCTGTAGGTGAGTATCTGTTTCTCTGTTTGCCTCTGCTAGTCTGTAGGTGTGAATCTGTTAGCTTTTAGTTAGATGTGACCCGTTTGATTTTCTCTTAGTTGACCTACGTATCATTCTCGTAGAAAGCAATTTGTATATCCTTGTCCCTATGAATTTGAATCCGTTTCAATATTTGTGTGCTCTAATAAGCTTGTGCTTCTCTTCGACTCGGTATATTCTTGCAACCATTCATGTTCCCGTTCTACTGAAGTATATATCTTATACAATTTTAAAAATATTTCAACACTACAAGTAATTCTTTGATTTAAGTGTTGACCAGACACTTGATTTAATGTAAGGAATGTTCCTTATAAATTGTACCTGATCTCTATTGGTTGACCCACTGTGACCTATGTTCGAGAATTAAAGGTCACAGAAGAGACCTCAATAAGTTGCGAACAGCTGTCAAGTAGTCTACCAATTATGCGGCTAATAGGTATTTTAATTGACCTTTCTTGAACGTGTCTTAACAAATTGTGAATTGTCCATACAGCTGAGGTAGTGGAGAAAGTCGCTGACCCATTCGAAGCCGGCCCATGTGACCCTCTGGAGTGCAGACTGCCCTACTGCCATTGCTCATTGGAGGGCAAAGACATCCCAGGCGGACTGAAGCCTAGTGAGGTACGTATATAATGTTCTTGCCTGTTCCAAGGCTTTTTTTTTCACGGGAGACATCTCCCGTCACGCAGGGTGCAGCCGCACCTCCACAGATCTCCAGTATCAGCTCTTGATACTGGTAATGGCTCAAAAGAGCCACCACTTACGGGCTATTCATGCCCGTGCCACCTTTTTAGGTGGTTTAATCTTCAGCAGCATCCAAGGCTATTGTAAATATCCGAGTCTCTAGATTAGCTTTACACCCCAAGTCTGCATGTTTGCACAGGTCATTTATATGCGTATCTACAAAGCTTGTAGCACGTGCTTACAGTGGTGTACTATCTTACGTGCACATCATAATTCAGTTATACATATATGAACCTTGATACATATACCAAAGTTAAGAACTTTCCATAGACACCACCACATCACTACCCAGTCCTCGCTGTCCATAATCATCCCCGCATCACCGAGATTTGTACCCCATGTTAAACTACTCTTAGACAATTGAATGTGATCTATAAGTCACTCTTTTAAAAGAGAGATCAAAGAGTTCCATCAACTAGGGATAAGGTCTATAAGTCTGTAGCTATGTTAAGCCACACAGCCTTATACCCACTGTGTTTACTCTTGGTGCTGGGAAGCGAGCAGAGATNATTATGTTTGGAGAATGGTTATCGCGTGTTGAACAAGCATCACCACACTATATCTATAATACGAAGGCGGCTTTAAATCACCTATTGTCGGGGTCTAAAGGTCTGTTAGCCTCATGAGTTCCCCCTTAGCAAAGACCGAGGCTGTCTCCGCGGTCACCCAACAGTTAATACCAAGAATCACTGTTTTCAGCGAACTGAATCATGCGTAGCCTCTTTGTCCCCACCACTCAGGACACCCACCCCTCCCTCCTATCGCAGGGGCTCTCGTCCCCCCCCCCTATCCCTGTGTTTATAGGAGCGCATTTAATGCTAGGAAATAATAAGATTGTTGGTACACAGCTAAACCACAGATAGGCTTAGTCGTTGACAACTCTCACTAGTGACAGGCAAGAGTCGTCGACAACTCTCACTAGTGACAGGCAAGAGTCGTCGACAACTCTCACTAGTGACAGGCAAGAGTCGTCGACAACTCTCACTAGTGACAGGCAAGAGTCGTTGACAACTCTCACTAGTGACAGGCAAGAGTCGTTGACACTCTCACTAGTGACAGGCAAGAGTCGTCGACAACTCTCACTAGTGACAGGCAAGAGTCGTCGACAACTCTCACTAGTGACAGGCAAGAGTCGTTGACAACTCTCACTAGTGACAGGCAAGAGTCGTTGACAACTCTCACTAGTGACAGGCAAGAGTCGTCGACAACTCTCACTAGTGACAGGCAAGAGTCGTCGACAACTCTCACTTTAAACTTAACCAGTCTTCAACTTTTGTCTCAAAAAACGTCCTCACTTATCCAATATTGCATAGCCTCCATCCCTCTACAGGTATAATCCCTCATGATCTTATCTACAATTTTCCATCGCCTTAGAATTAGTCTACACATTTCCACTGTAAATTATACATGGTCGCCTGTTTCTCTTCTGCTCTGGGTCAGCAGGGGAGAGTTAGGATACCATCGACCCATGGTCCCCTTCCCTCTTCCTTGACATTCACCGATGGTCTCGCACTGTTCACAACGCATAATGATCAGACCTAAATGTCGGCCGTTTTTTTGCCTAAACTCGAGTACGTACACATGACCTAGCTGCTGACCCCTACTCTGGGACCACTAACGGTGAATATCTAAAATTGAGGTCATTAAAATGCCGTGTGTAGGAGACAGGCAAGGCAACAGCAGCAGGTTAAGCCTGGGTCACCAAGCCTCGTCCCTCCCAACCTGTTTGACAGCCTCGCACGAACACCACTTGTCTACCTCACTATAAAACCCTTTTATTCTACTCAGCCACAGGATCTAAGTTAAAATCTGTATTTCTAGGGTTTATTGTTGGAGATCCAAAGCAGATTGATCTACGCTGGGGTTTTGTGTGAGGAGCCATTAGGGACAGTCATGGGTAGCAAGAGTGGCTGGTGTTAAGTGCATCTAAGTCACTCCGAGGTCCCATCCCACCACTGACCTTCTCGCGTCCTCCACCTCTCTCCTCGTAACTTTTGCTGTCGTTCATATTCACCTTTTAGATGTCGTCTCTTATGACAACCCGCTGCGTACTCGTTTACTCGTCGTAAGCTCTGATCGCAGAAGAATGTTACGGTCTACTATACGTCAATCTCCACGAGCTCTGATATATGACGGGATCCAATGATGCAGGTAACGTTTCCTCTTTGGATCACCACATTGAGACGTTTTTACAGGAAGCCGCCAATCTTTGGATATGTAGCCGTATCATTTATTCATTTAGAAACCCTTACTATTTGAGACAGCTTCTGGCGCTTAGCTGTCCAGTTACAGTACCCTTCTCGCACAACGCAGGCACAGGTTCGACCATCCTCGTCACCGTAATCAGTGACGAGGATGGCATTTCGGCATTGTTAGTTAACAGTTTCTTTAGGGATGGGGTAGGGGTGGGGAGGGGTTGGCGTTCCACACATCGGCATTATGAGGAAGTGCATGAGGGGGACCTCTGTATCATTTTAGTGTCCGATGTTAATTTGTGAAGTAATTGGGAGGATGAAGCATTCAGCAACCATGACTATACATAGCACTTGGAAGGGTTATGAGGACAAGGAGCTGGGATATGAGGACAAGAAGCTGGGATATGAGGACAATGAGCTGAGATATGAGGACAAGGATCTGGGATGAGGACAAGGATCTGGGATGAGGACAAGGAGCTGGGATATGAGGACAAGGAGCTGGGATATGAGGACAAGGAGCTGGGATATGAGGACAAGGAGCTGGGATATGAGGACAAGGAGCTGGGATATGAGGACAAGGAACTGGGATATGAGGACAAGGAGCTGGGATATGAGGACAATGAGCTGGGATATGAGGACAAGGAGCTGGGATATGAGGACAAGGAACTGGGATATGAGGACAAGGAGCTGGGATATGAGGACAATGAGCTGGGATATGAGGACAAGGAACTGGGATATGAGGACAAGGAGATGGGATATGAGGACAATGAGCTGGGATATGAGGACAAGGAGCTGGGATATGAGGACAAGGAGCTGGGATTTGAGAACAAGGAGCTGGGATATGAGGACAAGGAGCTGGGACATGAGGACAAGGAGCTGGGATTTGAGGACAAGGAGCCGGGATGTGAGGACAGAGTATAGGACCAGAGACCAACCCCTTCGATGACTTCCCCAAGTAACAGATGATACGCAAATTGTACGAGATTGCAATTATTTAATGAAAACATATATGTAAAAAGGTCTAGCAAAGGTGAAAGATTAATGGCCAGACGGTTAACCTTCAAGTACTGTTTCCCCCCATCATCAGGTACAGTACATCCTGGTGTGGGCTGACCCGCCTGACCTAACGGTGCAGGAGGTCATGCCATCAAAACCCACCGACGTCCTCCACAGTAAAAGGTGTTTCAGCAACCTCAGTGTACTTAAACCAGTGCCCTACGAGGCACCGTGAACAAACAATGGCAACCTCAATACCGTCAAACCACTCGGTAAGCCGTTTTATGTAAACAAGATAACTTGGTGGCTCACTTAGACAACACATTCTCCTCTTGTCCGTTGCGTTGTCAATAAACCCACATTGAAATGAACCCACTTAACCACCTTGCAATAAACATAAATTACAACCTTGGCAAAAAAACACGCTCCCACCTTGGCAAAAACACACGCTCCCACCTTGGCAAAAACACACGCTCCCACCTTGGCAAAAACACACGCTCCACCTTGGCAAAAACACACGCTCCCACCTTGGAAAAACACACGCTCCACCTTGGCAAAAAACACACGCTCCCACCTTGGCAAAAACACACGCTCCCACCTTGGCAAAAAACACACGCTCCCACCTTGGCAAAAAACACACGCTCCCACCTTGGCAAAAAACACACGCTCCCACCTTGGCAAAAACACACGTTCCCACCTTGGCAAAAACCCCCCACACGTTCCACCTTGGCAAAAACACACGTTCCCACCTTGCAGTAAATCGAGTTTATCACAAAGGACACATTTCAGCGATATCTATCAAGGGAAACGGGAAAACATGTACGGTAATGGTCCTACATTTGTGACATTTATCGTAGACGAGGCCTAATGT
>WNGS01005641.1:3648573-3659282 GCA_020271785.1 Procambarus virginalis
GCCCCCTTCCCACCACCCACACTGGGACTCCCCCTCCACCACCCACACTAGACTCACGGATATACCCTAGGCAAACATTACATGCTAGCTTTACCAGGGTGTTTTGTGTATCGTGTACTTCACCTAGTTGTGCTTGCGGGGGTTGAGCTCTGGCTCTTTGGTCCCGCCTCTCAATGGTCATCAACTAATTACAGGTTCTGAGCCTACTGGGCTCGTATCATATCTACACTTAAAGCTGTGTATGGAGTCAGCCTCCACCACATCACTTCCCAATGCATTCTCTATTATCTCTAACAGTGTGGTGAAGCGATGCCAACGCCAGCGTGATGGACGGGAGGTGGCCGCCAAGTTGTCCGTCGAGGCCGCCAGGAGGAGAAGGAGACGGAGGAGGAGTACCTCTTGCTGCGTCGCCTGCGTCACCCA
Organism: Procambarus virginalis; assembly: GCA_020271785.1. Lineage (NCBI taxonomy): Eukaryota > Metazoa > Arthropoda > Malacostraca > Decapoda > Cambaridae > Procambarus > Procambarus virginalis. Next base: position 3,648,997 of record WNGS01005641.1, read on the forward strand.
TCATTCCCCCGTCCCTACGCCCTCTACACCGCCACACCAAAATTTAATATTCTGGTCATGGAATTGTAAGTACCGAGTTTTTAACACCTTTCTTTTTCATAAAGAGTACTTGAACGAGTTTTTGAGTAACGAGTCGTTGAAATTAAAAACAATTACATAAATACTCACTATGACCAACGTACATTTCCAGTATTTTTTGTATACAAAAATTACCTGTATAAAATTTGAAGCATAAATGACGCAATTAAAAATGTTGTAATCAGTACCCTTGAAAACAAAAAGAGTTGCTGGCTTGGTGTTGGGCTTAAAGGCCAATCAACCTCCGAAGAGCTATTAACACCGCCACAATAACTTACTGACCCAAACAGCAAGTTGAAGATAGGCTTCACTCAGAGCGATAACATGGGCGCATGGCGGGAGGGGAGAAATAGCCTAAGCTACTCTATCTCTTTTGAGATGTATTTTATTATCTCAATAAACGAACTTGAACTTTAATGGCACATGTCAGATGGTTTAAAGGTTAGTGCGGGCCCCACACACATCACTAACGTCACAACCTTCATGTACAAATGCTCTGTGTTGAGCAAATGAATACTTATTGTTGCAATTGTGGTTTCATTTTATATTATTTTCAGCTCCTCATAATTGACTTTTAAATGAATGTTTGATGTAAAATATAAATTGATGGAAAAATTAATGAAATTGTGTAATGTTTGATAATACTTTCTTTCAATTATTTGGTTATTATTGGTAAATTTAACATTTAGAACACTAACCAACAATCAATCACCAGAATCTTCATTGTCCTCAATGACTAATCGTTATTAGCACGCACGCACACACACACACACACACAAACACACACACACACACACACACACACACACACACACACACACAACCACACACACACACACAGAGAGAGAGAGAGAGAGAGGAGAGAGAGAGAGATGAGATGAGAGAGAGAGAGAGAGGGAGGAGAGAGAGAGAGAGAATGGAGAGAGAGAGAGAGAGAGAGAGTGTGTGTGTGTGTGTAATTACCTAAGTGTAATTACCTAAGTGTAGTTACAGCGATGAGAGCTACGCTCGTGGTGTCCCGTCTTCCCAGCACTCTTTGTCATATAACGCTTTGAAACTACTGACGGTTTTGGCCTCCACCACCTTCTCACTTAACTAAGTGTGTGTGTGTGTGTAATTACCTAAGTAATTACCTAAGTGTAGTTACAGGATGAGAGCTACGCTCGTGGTGTCCCGTCTTCCCAACATGTGTGTGTGTGTGTGTGTGTGTGGGTGTGTGGTGTGTGTGTGTGTGTGTGTGTGTGGTGTGTGTGTGTGTGGTGTGTGTGTGTGTGTGTGTGTGTGTGTGTGTGTGTGTGGGTGTGAGAGTTCTGGATTGGGTGTTCACGAGAGAAAATGTTCTTCAATAACACGTTACCAACAGAGTGATGGGTTTACCTCTACTGGACTGGGTGTTTACAAGAGAACAGACGACGGAGGCAGAGTGCGCAGTGTTGCTGGTGCAGGTGATCAACGCCCTCCAGTACCTTCACTCTTGCCGCATCCTGCATCTCGACCTGAAGGTAAGCCACGAAGGAAACAATCTGGACCTGAAGGTAAGCCACGAAGGAAACAATCTGGACCTGAAGGTAAGCCACGAAGGAAACAATCTGGACCTGAAGGTAAGCCACGGAGGAAACAATCTGGACCTGAAGGTAAGCCACGAAGGAAACAATCTGGACCTGAAGGTAAGCCACGAAGGAAACAATCTGGACCTGAAGGTAAGCCACGGAGGAAACAAAGAAAACAGGGCTCTTATGAGAGCTTATTTGATGATGATTGATAAAGATTAAGCCACCCAAGAGGTGGCATGGGCACGAATAGCCCGTAACGTATTTGATGTTTCCTTGTGTATGGAAAGTTGTCAGTGAACGTGTGTGGTGTCATGCCAACTGACATTAATACTTTCATGCTAATCCAACGCAAAAACTGCGTAACCTTTATATCGAGTACATAAGGCTTATAGAGCAGTTGCTCTGAACACGATTTGAACAAAATCTTGTACGTCAGGGAATAATAGGGAAGAAGCGATGCACTCCTGTATCTGTAAAGTCAATGGTAAGCTTTTTGTTCAAAACTGTTCAGGGAATTATTAAAGTGTAGAATACTAAGGATTATTTATATATCCAATTAACTAAGGATGCGGTGAAATGGTCAACTCGGTTAACATATATGGGTAATGGGGGAGTTGAATGGGTAATGGAGGGAGGTTGAATGGGTAATTTATTGGTTTAACAAATTACTACAAGTTCATGTTGAAATTAATTCTATTTTCAATTACTGTATTCTTTTTGGATTACTGATGTATACATCAGAATAATGTAGCTTAGTTATTATGCATAAAATATTATAGCATAGTCTAAACTCAAATTGTTTTCTGTTAATATTCTGATGAAGCCAAATTCTAAAATGTTCTATTTACTTACAGCCAGAGAACTTGCTGATAGACTCCTCAGAACATCAAACAACACTGACTCGTGTGAGATTATTAAGATGACGGCCCGCCGCTATTCGCCTTATTGATCTTGGTAGCGCTAGACGAATGCTGCCTACAGTTCATAGTGGCAATACAGATGCTCCAGGTTCCGTTGATAGCAGCATTTCTCCGCCTACCAGTGACTCGAGGCTTCCTGATGATGACGCCTCCCTGATGAGAGTGCCCTCTGACCAACTTCCTCCACTGCTTGGCTCCCCGGAGTTCATGGCCCCGGAAATGTTATGTAGGAATGATGTCGGTGTCCAGGCAGACTGCTGGAGTGTCGGTGTGCTGATATACGTCCTTGTGAGGTGAGACTTGCTGCGTTACATATGGCACCTCCGTGATATAACATTCATACCAGCAATTATGGCACATGTACATTCGAGTATAACTAGCAAGGCTCATTATGTATACACCCTTTTTACACAACAGTGGGCGGTCCCCATTCCTGGGCACGTCTCCGGAAGCGACTTGCAAGAAGATCCTTTCTGGTGACGTGCGTTACCCCGTGGAGCACTTCGCCTCCGTCACCCAGGAAGCCTGTGATCTGATCCGGGACATTCTGGCGCAGAAGCCAGCAGACAGGCCGCACCTGAAAGACATACTAGCGCATCCTTGGTTTTGCATGGTAATACCTTCAAGCCTCTCTCTTTACAAATTGTTTCTTGCACCAAATGCTTCTTAACTAATATGATAGTACTTACAGCATCGAACGTACAAAATATGTACTGTAGGCCCAAAAAGTTTATTAAACATTCCTAGGCCATGTATAACACATGCCTACTATATAAGCCTAAGAATATATTAGGCTTAGGATAGCTTGGACAGATTAGGTTATTCAGTTTTTGAGGCCATTTGGGCTAAATCAGGCAGTGAACTGTTTTGGAGTCTAACTAGATATTTTCTGTACGTTTGACCAAACACTTGCTGTAAATACTATCATTTAATAGGATTGGCTGTAACATTATGTGGTATAAAACAACACATAAAACACATAAAACAACTTGATGAGACCTCACAGTATTGCTTTCGAGTAGAAATAATACCATTGTGTTCTTTTTACTCGCTGTCAAAATTCTGTGAGAGTGAGTGTTCCTTGATTATATAACTTTGTTATAATTGTAATAATAATATAATAAAAATTATATTATTACAGAACGTGCCCAACCATTTGTCCCACCCGAAGCTATGGAAGCTGTAACTCTAGACGTGTTTTATTCACTTCCAGTCTGTACTGCTGTAATGGGGGAGGGGAATTAGACAAGGGAAGGAAAATTAATAGTGAAATTAACTTAAATGGTGGGCAAAAATGAATATTATAACATAATATTTAAATGTCAGTCATTTGCACTGTACACACATCCTAAATTAATCTAATATACACATTTCTAAGCCTAGTATAATAAAATTAATTTACTGTATATTTGGGAAAAAGTTATTACACGGTGTAAAAAGAGGTTGGCTGCCAGAGGTATAAGTTTAAATATTGACTTATTAATGTCTGGTCGGGTCACAACTGAAAGGTCCCGGGTTCGATTCCCAACCAGGCAAACAATTTCGTTTACCTAACAACTCTGTTCACCTAGGTCAGCAGTTGGCCTAGGGCCTACGGGGGGGGGGGGGGGCCTGGATAAACATAACAGGCTTTCTATTTTCGACTATAGGAGAGCAACCAGTCATCTCGCCAAACACCTCGCATTTTCTACTGAACCTTCCAATCCGTCAATAATGCGACCTATCGGTAAAAACAAGAGCATCTTAATACTGACGTTTGCTATGGATCAGCCTCGATAGTTCGGGTTTAAGTGCTTAAGTTAGTAAATTTCAGGTTAGGCAAGGCAGTAACTTTTTTATTTTAAAGGGTGAGAAATAGAGACAACACACGGAACAATAAAAGGAGGAACCATATGTAGAAAATAAAAGCATTGATTGTTTTTATATAAATTTGTGATTGTTGATCATTAACAAAGAACATGTTTTACAGGTGAATGTGAGAGCGTGTTGCCCATCCAGAGTCTGGCAGACTACTCCTTCAGGAGGGCCAAGCTGGCGTCCTCAGCGCTCCAGATCACTCCTCCTCCTCCTCCTCCTTCCTCCAACTGAATGTTGCTGAACGTTCTCGCTTCTCTTCCTGTAAATCTTCCTGCTAATAATTATATTCCGGTTGTGTACAAGAAACTTATATACTCATAATGTGTGTGAATATACTACCCGTGTACATTTGGTGATTTTAATTGTATATACTGCCTGCAGGCATATATATATGTATGCATATATCGAGGAAATTATATGAGTTATACTATATATTATAGGAAATAGTTGCTTAACAAGGCCTTTACAAAAGGAATAACTATGTGTAAACATGTCAGACTGTTGCGATATCACTAATATAATAATACAGTTGAGGATATTTATTACCAAAGGCAGTAATAGTCAACAGTTATCTGGTTTATGTATCATTGTTAAATAAATAGTACGCCAATGTTGTCTTCCTTAACCCTCGCTGGTAGAGGCCAGGCTGCCACAGTACTCTGGGACAGAATAAATTACAGTTTTCGTCACCAATTTCAGTGGTAATGAATATATTAGGAACATTGTGCGATGGGTTTTTGCAACGTTATTTATTTATTTATGCGAAGCTCAGTTTAGTAGACACTATCAAGTTTTCTTGACACCGGAATGAGGGGGAGTATCCTTGATTAGATAAGTTAATTGCCTCAACGTTAATTTTTATCTGATTAGAATTAGTGTTTGACTCATTTTGCTTAATTGATCAAAGACACGCTTCCTATAATTATAATCTCTCTCTCTCTCGTCTCATCCACAACTTATAAATAGAACATTAATCAGCATATTCATCATGCATAAACCCATCGCTGATGAACCCTATACCTGCGGTGATTCAAAGGATCAACCTCCCCGCGGCCCGGTCTTTGACCAGTCCTCGGTGGTGGTCCGGTCAACCAGGCTATTGGACGCGGCTGCTCGCAACTTGACGTATGAATCACAGCCTGGTTGATTAAGTATCCTCTGGGGGTGTTTGCAGAGTTCTCTTTTGAACACCGTGAGAGGTCTGCCAATTATGTCCCTTATGTGTTGCAGGAGATAAGGAAGAATAAGGATCAGAAGATAAGGAAGAATAAGGATCAGAAGATAAGGAAGAAAAGGAGCGTATTCAACAGTCTTGGGCCCTTGATGTTGCAACCTGTCCTCCTAATACAATGTCACATTTTGACGTATATTTTACATAAGGGCAAAAATTGTCGTACAAGAAAATGGTAGCGGCTCGCAAAATCGGCATACTGCCTCGTTTTCTGTTTTGGGACCTCTACTTACCTTGTCTACCTTACGGAGATCAACAGCCCCGCGGTCCGGTCTCCGAGCAGACATCCCAGTTGGTCGATAAAAGCCAAACGTGCATAAATACACTCTGGCTTCCTGTCCCCCGACACAGTGAATTATTATTAAATTATTATCCAAAGCGGCCAATATTGTCAACCAAAAGTCGACGGAACTATAATATCCTAAGGGGTCAATAAATGGCTGGGCGGTCACTAGGGGGTCAGAAAAGGCTCAGGGGTCAATACCTGCTTTACAAGTGGATTCATATACCGTTTGATTTCGAAACAGAAAATGCAGACACTCATTCTCAATTGCAGGGAGAACTCGTCGAGCTCTAAGCAAAGGCATTGTTCAGAGGTAAAATCTTCAGAGACTATTGCAAATACAATGCAAATACTGCTGCTAAAGATCGCCTGCTTTGTGCAGCGGTTAAGTCGTTCTTACTTGCTTTCCCAAGTTTGTACTTGACTGAAATTGGTGTTAGCCACTAATTCTATTGAAGCAGAGGAACAGACTAAAGCTGGATGAGCCCAGTGACTTACCACTAAAACTCGCCCATCTCTACCCAAACATCTGGTGCATCCTTCCCATTAATGATATCAATTCAGTAAACGTATGTTAAATCTTAAATATATCATTTTAATATTTACTTACTTTTATATATTATAATTATTTGTTGTATTATTAAAGTAGCATTTATTATGTTTATTATATACTAAACGTTGAGGGTGGCTGAACCATGTGAAGCTTCACCAGGAGGGTCAAGAGTTGCTGGACCCGTGTACGGAGAACACATATCAAATAGCTTTAACAAGTTTAAGTTCAAGTTCAAGTATGTTTATTGAGATAAGCAAGAAATACAGCTCAAAGGGATAGAGTAGCTTAGGCTATTTCTACCCCCCTTTAACAAGTTCCCTTTTTGTACTGAATTACTTTTTGTATTGTTGACCAGACCACATTATATGAGAAAGAGTGCTGGGGAGACGGGACACCACGAGCGTAGCTCTCATCCTGTAACTACATTTAGATAATTACACTTAGGTAATTACACACTAGAAGGTGAAGGGACGACGACGTTTCGGTCCGTCCTGGACCATTCTCAAGTCGATTGTGACTTGAGAATGGTCCAGGACGGACCGAAACGTCGTCGTCCCTTCACGTTCTAGTGCGTGGTCTGGTCAACATTCTTCAGCCACGTTATTGTGACTCATCGCCTGCACTTTTTTTTTGTAATTCGGCTTATTTAGCCGCGTATAAGCTTTAGGCACTGTACTTCCCCGACCCAGCCTTACAATCTTCCTATATCCTATGTATATATGTACTTTTGCCGAAATAAAAATTATTATTGTTACCATTATTATATAATTATAAAATGGGTCGGGAGGCGTGTAGGCCTATGGCGAGGCCATTTAAGACAATCATCAAGTACTCAGGCGTGGTGACGGGACCATGGGCTGGGAAATACATCAGAATGGAAGTTGGCTAGCCTTGAGGTCTGAAGTAGAAAGCCTAATTCGGACTGCCAAGACTTTTTTTTAACCGACTGCTTAGCAATCAACCACAAAAAACTGAAAAGCAAAAATATTTTTGTCGAGGGTGACTAAACTCACTCTCGATAAATTGTGGGCACCTGGGGCCAGATTCAAGAAGCAGTTACGCAGGTGCTTACGAACGTATACATCTTTTCTCAATCTTTGAGGGCTTTGGTTACATTTATTAAACAGTTTATGAGTACGAAAACTTCCCAAACAATTGTTGTTTTGTTATAAACAGCCTCCTGGTGCTCGGGAGCTCATTAACTGTTTAATAATTGTAAACAAAGCCGCCAAAGATTGAGAAAAGATGTACTGGTTCGTAAGTGCTTGCGTAACTGCTTCGTGAATCTGGTCCCTGGTACCTGGCGGGTACAAGGTGGGGGAACCTGGCGGTGATACCCGGCTCTACCAGGTACCGCACCTTGAATAAAATGTAAGCAAATTCCCACAGACGTGGAATCAGTAGCTCTAACACTAAGATTTAAGAAACCTGATTTCCGCACTTATAGTAATTGACCTTCATCGGAATGCGTCAGCTGCTTTCATCCTGCCTACGGTACTCAGGCTATCAACGTATACAAGATACCCAGCTTCTACCACTACCCCCTCCCCCGCCCTTCACCACCCCCCACCCCACCAAAAACAGCATTGGGCGGCCATTTTTTTCCATAGTGGGTTGTCTCCTTCCTGGTGGAAGTGACGACTGCATAGCACGGTGCACAAGTGAGTCGTCTGACATTATGTTAAATAAAAGATGTACATTCCAGGGTAAAGGAGTTAGTGAGACGGAAGGTGAGGGTGGGTTGGGTGTGGTAGTGGGTGGGTTGGGTGTGGTGGTGGGTGGGTTGGGTGTGGTAGTGGGTGGGTTGGGTCATGTGTGGTGGTGGGTGGTGACCGTGTGATTAAGAATCAGTATTTACTTTGAAATCTTGCTTTTTGGGTCTGGGTCTCCCGCCTGCTAGCTATTTGCAGGTTGCATTTTAAATATCATGACGTACAAATTGTCGTATTTGCTCTTGAATCGGTGAATGTGGATGATGCATTCAGTGCATTCGGGGTCAAAATGAGTCACATTCAGAAGCGCGGGGCGAGTGTGTTACCACTGCGCCACTGAAAAGGTAATTACTAGTATCTACTTAAATGTATACGCCATAACTGCTTTTCTATCCATCATTTACGGCGCTCCATTGTAACCAGACTCGCAGCTGTTGTTCATAACCGTCCAGTCTGATAAGCCGTCCTACCAATATCAAGTATTCATCATCCGTTGTTCTGTTATAATTTCCAGAATCTAGCAACCTGAATCAGTTACATCTCATCAATTGCAATATAAAATGTAGAGGTTTTAATCACTCACTCTCTCTTTCTTCGAGAATGACTAATGCTCGTCTGGTTTTAGTGGTCTTAAGAGCCATGAATAACTGATATTTACTGACATTCACAAACATCCTACACTCACGGACCTCCAAGCGCCTCGTTTTGAATGGATGTAACACAGTAATTTGCTAATACATATGCAACACCTTTATAGATTTTGTCCCCTAACTCCCCTTGCCACTTCGGGGGGGTATAGGGTTTTGATATAGCTAGGGCACCGATCCCCCCAGCCATAGGGCATGGCGAGATGGTACCACTAAGCATACCTAATACCCTAACAACACACAAACTAAAATACACAAATATGGCAGATCTCATCACACCCACAAGAGTTAAGATGATACTAATAATACATAATAATAACCTGAAAATGAAACATAATATTAATGGAAAATTCTTTTATATTGGTTTTTCTTTATATGGGACACAGCACACATAGGTAGAGGTGCACAGTATAACATTAAAGGAGAACAAACGCTGAAGGCCAAAGCAGCAAGCTGCCTAAGCGGCAGGATTGATGACTTGACATCGGCATACATGGAAAACTAGACACAGTGGAAGCTCCTAACAAAGCCCCGGAGCGGGAGGGATATCATGTATGCGCATGGGGTCCCTCCGGCCGCCGCCTTATCCACTCGCGGGCTTCGGCCAGGTCCTCCACCCTCTTGTGAGAAGCCATTGGGAGAAGTGGTACTCCGGATGACAACTCTGCTTAGATAGTTGGCTACCAGCTATCGTGGCTGCGGTTCACCTAAGCGAGACTATATTGACCCTTATGCACCCTGTGCACAGTGATCCTGGGACTATGGTGGTCTGCCCCGTGACGTGGTCTTGGACCATATTCTATATATTGAATATGTCCAGGTCAGGGCCTTCACAGAGCAGATCTCTAGGTCGCTCTTGGTGAGACCCATATCCATTAAACCACGTGCACTCTCCTTGCACCATCCTCCTCTCCAATTAGGGTTATTGAAGAGGCGGATGCTGTATGCTTCCCGGTATACTCCCGGACCTTCTGCAGGATCTCGGGGGTGCCGTACTTGTCGCACTTGCTCTGATGTGGACGGGAGAGTGGGAAGTTATCAGCTGAGACCTGGGTGTCTAATATGAAGGCCTCGTCACTTTGCAAGCTATGATGTCAGGCTTGCAGAAGGTCCCTCCATCTGGTATACGGACTTCGCGTTCCACCTCGAAGCCTCTTTGCCGCAGGCGGCCGCTACGAACCGGGTGATATCGTCATGACGTTTCACCCGAGCCCCGTGCGTCTTGTGGCATGCCTGGGATATGTGGCCCAGGGTTCCTGGTTTCCGACAGGCATCGCAGAGACCAGAAGCCTCGGTCTACCCCTGGCTGCTCTAGACGGCGTGGCCACAGCGTTTGCCCGGATTTGGATGGCGTGAGCAAAATCTCCTCCGCTTAGCAGACGGGTACCGGATGCGACCCCACTGTGGCAGGAAGGTACCTCACAAGAGGACGCGAGGCCGGCCCATCAACAT
>WNGS01005641.1:3687873-3712325 GCA_020271785.1 Procambarus virginalis
TTGGGGAACACTGGTATTGAACATTTGGAGAATAAACCAAAACAAAACAGATAAAAATGACACCACATACGAGGCAGCATATCCCTCAAAGATAAAAATTCGTCTACCGTCACTTACGAGAGCGGGAGGGAAAGTAGGACACTTAACTGGCGTAGGAGTGGCCAGGTTTTGCAGTGTTAGTAGGCGGGGCCGCGGTGGAGAGAAGGTGCCACACTCCTGCCTCTGTCCCAACACTGACATGACCACGCTCCACCGCCCACAATACTGTATTACCTCGATTCCCAATTGCTTCTTTCGTATATAACCAGAAAATTATCCAACTAATGTATAATTGTGTGTGTGTGTAGGGTAACGTGTGTGTAATTTATTATTTCAGACGTACTTGAGGAAGAAGAGGAGGAGGAAACGAATGTTAAATTTTATTAAAGAAGCCAGTGAAAAGGTGGAATATGAGGAGGTCGAGGAAGAGAGTGATGAAGAGCTGAGAGAGACTACGGACCAGACTCGAGAGCCATTCACTAATGACACACTGGAAAAAGTTCAATGGCGTTCAGGTTTCCAGAGGAAGTACTCGGTTACACATGACCTCGGGCGAGGGAGATTCGGTAAGATTTGTTTCGTCATACACTGTTACGCTTTTGTATTTTCTCGTATAATAACAATAATCATTCAAACAACAGTCATTGGTGAGTGGCACTAGCCATGGCATCTGTCACTTGAAGATCGTAGTTAATAGCATGACCAATATAGTGCCAAGGGGGGGTGGGGGCGTGACGCGTCCTGCCCAAGTCAAGAGCAGGTGGCGGTGAAAGTTCCAACCAACAGACCAGTGACTCCCGACACTCACGTCACAATTCAAATAAAGAACATCAGTGGCTAAACGTGTTTCCTACTGACCCCCCCCCCCCCACCTGTTCTGTCTCCCAGGAGGATGAAGGTGGCCATATTGCACACTCCAGTATTTAAGGTTATGTCGCTCCACCTGTTAACACCGACCTCATGTTAGGGAGTGTCAAGCCTCGTGCGATCATCTTGTTAGGAGGCTCAGCATGTTCATGACCTTGTAGAATGATGTAGTCACCTCAGGTAACCTTTCTGCACGTCTGTACCACACTGTGTGGGGTCCCCTACCGCCAGCCACCATGTGCACCCCTTCCCACCACCCACACTGGGACTCCCCCTCCACCACCCACACTAGACTCACGGATATACCCTAGGCAACATTACATGCTAGCTTTACCAGGGTGTTTTGTGTATGTGTACTTACCTAGTTGTGCTTGCGGGGGTTGAGCTCTGGCTCTTTGGTCCCGCCTCTCAATGGTCAATCAACTAATGTACAGGTTCCTGAGCCTACTGGGCTCGTATCATATCTACACTTAAAGCTGTGTATGGAGTCAGCCTCCACCACATCACTTCCCAATGCATTCTCTATTATCTCTAACAGTGTGGTGAAGCGATGCCAACGCCAGCGTGATGGACGGGAGGTGGCCGCCAAGTTTGTCCGTCGAGGCCGCCAGGAGGAGAAGGAGACGGAGGAGGAGTACCTCTTGCTGCGTCGCCTGCGTCACCCATCATTCCCCCGTCCCTACGCCCTCTACACCGCCACACCAAAATTTAATATTCTGGTCATGGAATTGTAAGTACCGAGTTTTTAACACCTTTCTTTTTCATAAAGAGTACTTGAACGAGTTTTTGAGTAACGAGTCGTTGAAATTAAAAACAATTACATAAATACTCACTATGACCAACGTACATTTCCAGTATTTTTTGTATACAAAAATTACCTGTATAAAATTTGAAGCATAAATGACAGCAATTAAAAATGTTGTAATCAGTACCCTTGAAAACAAAAAGAGTTGCTGGCTTGGTGTTGGGCTTAAAGGCCAATCAACCTCCGAAGAGCTATTAACACCGCCACAATAACTTACTGACCAAACAGCAAGTTGAAGATAGGCTTCACTCCAGAGCGATAACATGGGCGCATGGCGGGAGGGGAGAAATAGCCTAAGCTACTCTATCTCTTTTGAGATGTATTTTATTATCTCAATAAACGAACTTGAACTTTAATGGCACATGTCAGATGGTTTAAAGGTTAGTGCGGGCCCCACACACATCACTAACGTCACAACCTTCATGTACAAATGCTCTGTGTTGAGCAAATGAATACTTATTGTTGCAATTGTGGTTTCATTTTATATTATTTTCAGCTCCTCATAATTGACTTTTAAATGAATGTTTGATGTAAAATATAAATTGATGGAAAAATTAATGAAATTGTGTAATGTTTGATAATACTTTCTTTCAATTATTTGGTTATTATTGGTAAATTTAACATTTAGAACACTAACCAACAATCAATCACCAGAATCTTCATTGTCCTCAATGACTAATACGTTATTAGCACGCACGCACACACACACACACACACAAACACACACACACACACACACANAATAATATACATGCAAACACTAAAGCAAGACACCATTGTATTAACAATGCATATGTATTTTAATACAGATGTCAGTCTGACCTGAATGGAATGTCCTTATTTCAGATTTGAGTCAATCACATATATGTTTTTCTTAATGCAAGGTTTTTAAAAATTAAATAGTTGCAAACTACATTCTCTATAATTATTCTTTGTTGTTGTCTTGTTCTTTCAGGTAATTTCATCCAATGTCCTACGTGGTTATCTTGTTCATCGTGCAGCAAGCAGCAGTAGCCCAGCTGCTGAGGGTTGGGTACCATCAAATGTTGTCCTTCCATCAGCTTACCCTGATCCACCAACAACTCCTCCTGCCTCACCTACACACAGGCACATACTATGAGTCTCAAGTCAAGAAACATTGGATCAAGTTCCGTAAACCCTCTTTCTCTAAAAGAGACCACCACCATCCACTAAGAAGAGAAGAAACAGTACACGAGCTGCCGCCCTCTGCTCGATCTCGCCCTTCATTTCCCAGTAGGCAGATGACTGTTTCATTAATTAATCCATATCATTCTGAAAGTGACAATCACTGTGTACATCGTCCTGATAAACCTCCAAGTGGATGTATACCTGCCTCGCCAGAATCTCCCATCAGAATTATATCCCCTCTAAGAAATGTGACCGTTTGCCCAGGGGAACCAGCAGAAATGGTATGTGTAATTACTGGTGCTGGGTTTTGGGTAGAAACAACTACAGTGATATGGACAGGGCCTCATGGCCAGCTGACTGATCCACGTTTTGAAATGGAACAACTTCGTGATGGAACATTGAGACTCCATGTGGAAGCTGCCGTGTAACAGATGCAGGCGAGTACACGTGTACCATCACTTGTGCTGGACATTCCATCGCCTGTCTGCTCGCATCAATCTAGCCCAGGGTAAGGACCACAGTTATTCTAATGGACATTCCTAGCAATAGGAGTGCCTAGTATGGGCTGGAGTGGGTTAAGGTTGAAATTTGTAAACTTGATAAGTTCAAGTTTGTTTTAATAACTCTTTTGAGTTGAAATATTCTCACATTAATTGTGTTCTATGCATGAAGAATTTTGTATTAACTGAGTGCTGTCTTTATTCTAATAATATCTACATTGATACCATGGATGAAGCTTTACATTTTATCTAATATGTATTAATTGAAAGATAATTTTAACTTACTTGAAAAAATATCAAACAATGGGAGTGGAGCACCATATAACTCTTAATGCAATAGACAAATGTTTGGTAAATTTATATTAATGCAATTCCAAAAATATATGTTTAAGCATTAGTTGTACAAACTACTAGGATAAGTGGAACTATATGTTGATGAAATGTGTGGAAGTTGTTTAATATCATGGTTGGTTGACTCTGGAGGGGAAGCAGTTTGGTTAAGTGTGTGTAGCCTTTCAATTGTTTTGAGTAGTATTCTCTCAAAATTGAAACAGTCTTCTTCAATACATTTTAATATATATGAAGAATTCATTTTATTTGGAATATAATGCTGATCAGCAATAATAAAAAATAAAAAAATAAAGTATCACTGACTTGACATACATACATACATTTAAAGTCTCTAATTTTTACTGCACATAAAATATTCTGAATCAAATACTATGGTACAAAATGCTACTTTCAGTTTCATTATTTGAAATATACAAACATATTATGTAGGTGTGACAGCATTATTACAACCACTTTCGTTCAACACTTCCCATTAAAATCATTCATCTTTGCCTTAATCATTACGTACAATATGCAGACTGCAATTTTATTATTGTACAGAACAGTACACCTTTATAAAAATTATTCCTCAAAAAATTAAGATCAGTTATGTTATTTAAAATTCTATTTAACTATTAATGCTTATGAGGTGCGAGCTACAATCCCCCTCCCTTCTCTCACACTCTTCTTTTCTATTTAGCTGACTATGTCTTATTTAAAATTCTATTAATTATTAATGCTTATGAGGTGCGAGCTACAATCCCCTTCCTTTCTCTCGCACTCCTCTTTTCTATTTAGCTGACTATGTCAATGTGTCTAGTTAATGTTTTTAGTTGGTATGGACCGCCTACTTTTCAGTTAATGGTAATGTGTACTCACCTAATTGTGCTTGCGGGGGTTGAGCTGTGGCTCTTTGGTCCCACCTCTCAACTGTCAATCAACCGATGTACAGATTCCTGAGCCTACTGGGCTCTATCATATCTACATTTGAAACTGTGTATGGAGTCAGCCTCCACCACATCACTGCCTAATGCATTCCATCTGTTAACTACTCTGACACTGAAAAAGTTCTTTCTAATGTCCCTGTGGCTCATTTGGGTACTCAGTTTCCACCTGTGTCCCCTTGTTTGTGTACCACCCGTGTTAAACAGTTTATCTTTATGTACCCTGTCAATTTCTCTGAGAATTTTGTAGGTAGTGATATGTCTCCCCTTACTCTTCTGTCTTCTAGTGTCGTGAGGTGCATTTCTCGCAGCCTTTCTTCGTAACTCATGCCTCTTAGTTCTGGGACTAGCCTCGTGGCATATCTCTGAACTTTTTTCAATCTTCGCCTTGTGCTTGACAAGGTACGGGCTCCATGCTTGGGCCGCATACTCCAGGATTGGCCTTACATATGTGGTATACAAGGTTCTGAATGATTCCTTACACAGTTTCCTGAAAGCAGTTCTGAAGTTAGCCAGCCTCGCATATGCCGCAGATGTTATTGTATGTACTGTATTGTGTGTGTGTGTGTCTTGGAATGTTTTGGTGTGTAATTACCTAAGTGGTGCATCACAACAGGAAGCCAGTCATCAAATCTCTATTTGCATGAACATTTCTGTTTAAGAGTCACTACTAAAAATACAGCCTTTACATTTTTTCTCAGATGCTTTCTACTCGAATAAAAAGCTTAACACACCTGATACATGTGCTTACCTAGTTGTGTCTATGAGTAGTGCACTGCAGAGCTAGAGGAATGCCTCTTGAGCTATTGTATCTAGTATACAGTATTTACTGTATACTAAGATACAATAGCTTGTCACTCACGGAAGTCACTCATGGTCCCAACCTTCCAGCAATTTGTTTAAGCTATAAATGGTGCTTGCTTCCATAATCTCTGGTTCAAGCTCATTCCATTCATTTATCACTCTCACTGCATATGAGTATATTCTTATATTTCTTGGCTCATCTGTGTTTCCAGCTTTCACCTTTGGCCTTTTGCTCTCTTGTCCCTCGCCTGGATAAAGTCGGTTTAACAACTTTGTACCTAATTCATATCAGACTTCTGAGCCTTCTCGATTTTTTCTTGTTCTTTACCAGATATTGGTTCTATACTGGAGCTGTGTGCTCTAAGACTGGCTAACATATGCCATGTATATTATTCTGTAGAATTCCTGTGTTAGGCTCTTGAAAGCCATCCATATGTTTAGTAGTTTAGCATAAGCTACTTATGTTATTCAGTTAATGTTTTCCTTTGGTTAAGGCTTATAATACATCCCCTTTTGTGTGTTTTTCTCATTTGGTTTGTGCAGTTGACTCCCTCATAAACTGTACTGGCCTCCACAGTTTTCTTCCAAACCTTCAATATACTTTGTTTACTCATTCTTCAGTATACTTGTTTACTTTAACAATTTTGGTGATTTAACTTGATTACCTTGTCATAGAACTTGATAAAGCTTGCTGTGTCTTGTATAAAGTTCTCTACTGGTTAATGTTTAGTTTGTAATTGAGCTTTAAAAAGGAGTATTGTATTTCCAAATTGTGTTTAGGGGTTGTGAGTTCCAACTCCTACACCCACATTTAAGCCAGCAATTGACTGGAGTATGTGCTCGATGGACTTCTGTCATTCCTATGCTTAAATCAGGTTTGAATGTACTTTTCTACACTTCTTCTCCTCAGCCATTCCATTCATTCATTACTCAACTTTCCAAACGCCATGAGTGACAGTCAAGCGAGATGTTAATAATGATGAGTGGTAAATGAATGTGCATCTGAATATAAATGAATGTGCATCTGTATATAAATGAATGCATATAAACTGAGTGTTGTGTGTGTGCATAAATTTTGTTGTTCCAAGCACATCAAGGTGAGTACAAGTGCAGGTATATATGAATACAATCATGTTCCCATTCATGATGTGTTTAGCTGTCTAGTTGTTTCCTTGTGATTCATTCTATCTATATCTATTCCTCTATTGATAAACCAAATAGAAAGGTATTTAAACAACATGCAATTCTGTGTTGCAATTTCAGCTGTTTTATTTCAACAAGGGCTAAATCATTAATGAAAGTATAATATTCTTTTTAATATTGTTCAGTATTCCTTTTTAATATTGTTCAGTATTTCTTTTTAATACTGTGCTGTACAACCTTTTGATATCAACAACTTCCTAATCTGTCATTAGACTGAATGCACATATTGTACTAAACTTTCTAAATACTCTACTCGAGGTATCCGCTGGTGGGGGTCTTGGTAAAAATAATAATGATATTAATTAATTTTTTAATGTAGGTTTTGAAGTTTACAGTGGTTTAAATTTGCTCTGGCTGTACATTACTCGACCAACTCATGACAGAACAGAAGAAAATGTAATCAATTTCCTCGCCAGCCTTGTAACTGCTA
Organism: Procambarus virginalis; assembly: GCA_020271785.1. NCBI lineage: Eukaryota > Metazoa > Arthropoda > Malacostraca > Decapoda > Cambaridae > Procambarus > Procambarus virginalis. The sequence goes on from WNGS01005641.1 coordinate 3,694,945, forward strand.
TTGATATGCAATTTGCATAATTTTGTTTAAATTAAGTATTGGCGGTACTTCTGTATTTTTAATTTCTTTAATTTTACAGTAGTGTGATTCAGAAGAAATAAGTTGCTTATGAAATGCTAACCATGTCTTGCTGTACATAACTGGTATTAGATTTATTAACACCTCTGCTTTTTCACAATAACATTTTCTCGATTATGCATCCCATATTTCATTATTAAAAACAAAAATTATGGCTCAGTTTTGGGTATTTGGAATTCATGATCACTTGGTTGCTATTCATTGTCAAACTTCTGACTCCATTTCTATCTTAAAACTAAGGTATACAGTATAGTATTAATAAAATATCTCACTGGTAGAATTTTAATGCACAAATTCACATGAAAATTATAGTCTGCATTTTTGTATAAAAGATAAATACAGCCTTAATTAATTAAAATCATGTATCTGAACAGTTGTTGTGATACACAAAAAATTTCTTATCAAGCTTGTAAAGAATAATTTATTATTGTCTATGTACAGCACAATCCTGTTCATTTGTATAATATGTACAGTAAATATCCTGTATTTTAATGCAAGATATGTTACTAGAAATGTTTGCCAGTTGTCATTCCTTCTGTGTAGAGTAGCAGTGTTTAGATGTCTCTCTCGTCAAGTGATCACTATGTAAATTATGGATTTTATTCAGAAAATACATAATTTTTGATACTCAACTTAGGCATTCCTTCATAATTTTCACAGTTCTGCTGTGATGGTTTATTACAGCAAGAAACATTGCTGAAACTGAAAACTCCGGGGAATATTACAAGAGATCTAACTTATTTAACAGTATAGAAGTCAGATGTTAATTTGGAAGAAAATGACTCTCTTTTAGTGCCAAAGGTTATTAAATATTTTTTTGTGTAAATGCTAGTGTAAATATGTACAGTATTGTATATGAGGAGGACAATCAGTCAGTGTCCGCACTTTGTCTAAGGTGATGAGCTGTGAGAAAAGATTTTTTATTGTACTGTTCAGTCTCGAATAAATTATTTTCTGGACAATGATCTATTCTTTAAACAGCATTTTGCATTAAGATTATAAATAAGCAACAGTGGACAATGTGAAAATGTTTTGAAATTAAAGTAGGCTCCGTTATATTCCTCTATCATAGCAAACACTGTTTTGTATAGGTCAAGTAATATAGATAATTTTTTAAATGAAAACTATGATATGTTAATAACTATACAAAAAACACTGGCAAATATAGGTTTTGTTAATTATGTAATATTAACACAGCACATGGAAACTAAGTTACTATCATTTTACATTAAAATACAGTATATATATGAGCAAGAAAACTGCATTATTTTGGCTTTCCAATTTAAACATTCTTTGGGGTTTTCTTGTGTACCAATGCAAGCAGTTGGTAAGCATGATAAACAGTTGGATCCACTCCAGACGTTTATGATACTGTATTAATAGATAAGTTATATTTGAGCCTTCCATTTATCAAACCATATTTGCTTTTGTTCCCACTTGACCACTATGTATATAAAAATTCATTATGAACTATTCAAAATACAATGAAAATTTTGAGCTTGGCCTTGGTATTTAGACTGATTGCTCAGTTTATCTATATCATCTAGTGATTTCTAATATAGTTTTAGAAGTAGTTTTATTAACATATTCCAAAAACTTGCATGTGTTCTCACAGACAAACAGTAATCACACACATGGAAACACATGCACACACAAAATTAAAATGTAAATATATTTTAATTTGTTTAAAATATACTCATATATTCTGTATATAATAAACTCAAAACACAGTCCTTCACTTTCCTATTAAATTTCATCTACCGTCTAGCCCAAGTGCCCAACCACTTGAGCTAGACGGTAGGGCGACGATCTCACTTCATGCGAATCAACATTCAATCCCCGACCGTTCAAGAGGTTGGGCACCATTCCTTCCCTCCCTGTCCCATTCCAAATTCTTATCCTGATCCTTTTCAAGTGCTACATAGTCGTTATGGCTTGGTAATTTCTCCGGATAATTCTTTTCCATTTTCTATTAAATTTAAAATCAGACTTCCTTAAACTTCTTAATTTTGTATTGTTTTCCAAGACTACAGCTTCCACCTGAAAGAATGTTTACACTATGCATTTTTATTTTTACTATTTGTTTCATACATCCACTGTGGTGTGAATACTGTGCGTATTACTTGGTCAGTTGATTAAGCTCCACTTGATTAGTCTACCAGGAACTGGTTGAGTGACTGTGTAGACAGCATCACCCATGACTAGGGTGACTTCAATTTGCCTAACAGGTTCTCTCTCCCCGACAATGGTATACTACGCCATACCATACTATTAACGAGGAACAAACTTTTACTTTAAAAATCCTTCTCGAGTCCCATGAGCTAATATACTCTATCTTTTCTCTTAGTGGTCCTGCAAGATACTATTCTGCATTCAACCAGTTATTTGTGCAATATATTTGCAATCAATTTATAATAATTCCAGTTGAGAATCCAATCATGAAATATGTCATCATTTAAATCCCTTCTTTTAATATACTATTACCTATATTTTGATTTCATTTGATGTGCAGAAGTAACACAGCATTTTATTACTTTGATTATGGCAAGAAAAAATTAGAGCTGAAAAAGCGAACAAATCAAGCTACGTTAGTAGCAAGAAATGCGACCCAATATATAGTAGACTGCTTGGCCCTAATTGTCACTACTTAGTGTGAGGAAAGTAAAATAGTTAGCAGTTGCTCCATTGATGACTTCTCTCTCAGGATATTCACATTACAGTACCAGGTGGTTGTTTGTTGTCATAAGACAACCTTCAAGGAAGTTAAAGTTCCAAAGTGAACAAGTCATTAAAGATAGGGATTGGTATCTCAAAGCGTTATAGACTGAAAATTCTGCATTCCTCTCTCCATTCTGAGTGATTAGATCCAACCCACTTATGTAATCCTTTGCTTAAACAGAACTCTTACTGAAGATCATCCTTATTCTAGATGATGATCACTATTCTATTTCAATTTATTTTTGTTTGTTGAGATACCTCTTCTTTCAACTACTTGTTTAGCCTGATTACTCTTGCTGACAAACAATTTCTACTCAAATATTGATACATCAAACAAAAAATTAATTAAATCCCAAAGTTACGAGAGCTATCACAGAGTCGGCACAGAGGGAAAGATCACAGGGTCAGTGTTAGTAGTACTGCGACATCCCTAGAAAGAAGAGTTCCATATAAATTGTACAATGCAGTTCATATAATACATGTATAGTGAACAATTTTATATATACTGTATATTAAAAGTAGGGAATTGAGCTAGTACCTCTGTTGCTCCCCAAACCAGAGTCTTGTGGTCCACTCGGGGAACCCCCATGTTCTCCTCAAGTGATCATTGGAAATTCAAGGAAAACCAAATTATGTTTGTTAAACTACTGGTTAGTAATGAGCTGTAATGTTGAGTACAACCACAACAAAAATTAGGAATCCAGAATTCACACTTAAATGCCCAAGCCATCAAAGCATGATCAGGAAATTGAGGCCAAGAGGGTGGGTATGGGAACAACTGAGATATTGGTTCAGGAAGAAGAGTTTCCATTTTACTAAATGCCCTACTTCTGAATAGGATATCTTGGTTGCTCCTCAAGCCAACTCCTTGTGACACAAAGCACTTCAGAAAACTAAAGAGAAAAGTTTACCTAAGCAGGTTCCTCAAACACAGCTGCCAACTGGAATTAAATGGAATACAGATGACCAAGGGCCCCTAGAAATATGGCTGACTTTTCCCCAGTATGCAATCCACAACAGCTGCCTAACTTCCAAACCTAGTTATTGCTAGTGATCAGAGGTAGAGTACTTGATGTAAGAAAACATGCCCAAACTTCTCGTCCTGTTCCAGAATCAAACTCTGGTCTAACTGTTGCACCACACGTGGCAAAGGTGTGGTTCAACCTAAAAGGCCCTCAGACCTAGCAATTGAAGTGGAACATCATTGCAAAGGGCACTGAGAGCATCACTAACTTCCTGAGATCAGAGATAAACTCAAAGCTGGATGAGCTTGAACCCTCAACGCAACAGGAGGGGAAATGAGAAGTCAAAAGTTACCACTGCAACACTTGAGAATAGGGCCATGACAAATGGCAGGCAATCTCTTTCCTAGTCAAATATGAGAGGGGCAGCTGAAGACACACAAAGTAATTGCTGTGACTAAATAACAACCAGAATACTGAAGCAAGGAATGTAGCTCACCAACCCAATTATATGTGGCCAATGCCAGCAGAAAGAGCACCTTGAGTACTCAATCATCCAAGCAAAGAGAAACCCAAAACTGAGAGAACAAAAACTACACCAAGTCCAAAGACAAAACAGGATACAGCAGCACATTAGGTGAGTGAATATGGACAAATGATTTCCTTTACTTAAGAAATGTAGGTGGTGGTTGACCAGACCACACACTAGAAAATGAAGGGACGAAGACGTTTCGATCTGTCCTGGACCATTCTCAAGTCGATTGTGGTGGTGGTCAAGTCCACCATGAACCACAACAGCAGGATCTCCAACAGCACCAATAAGAATGAAGCTATGGTATTAGGGATGAGGCAATGTTCCACAAACACCCAAGGATGCAGCACCAGGGAACGATGAAGTAACTACCAGGCAATTTCATATTGGCAATGGCAAGAGGCACCTAATTGACAAATAAGAAGGTTTGCTACCTTCCTTTCATATTGGTGGCAGTGCAGCAATCCTCAAAACTCCTTATACTGTATGAAGATCGCCAGGTAACGAAAACAAATCTGACCACCAATCTGCTGAAAGAGATGAAGGGCCAGGAAGAGAAACATGTAGGAGCAGGAGCAACAAACAAGCAAATATGGAAACCACAGCTGCACTGGCCACAAGGCATAATTTCAAGTGAGAGAGAGATGTGCCGAAGTGCCAATCAAACCATCACCATCTACCTGATATTGATGCGAGCCTATATCAATGCTGTAGTAGAGTGCTCCTGACAGGCATGAAGAAGGCTGGAGATAATGTCCCAAACCCACACCAAAGGCTTCAATGAAAAGCCTGAGCAGTGGAACCAAGGCCTGCCATGGAATTCAACCCTGAAAAGAATAAAGCGAAAACTGCTATAGCAGGAGATTCTGCAAAGCCAATGAGGTGTGCACCACTCAGTCTTGGGGGGTCAGTAGCAGACCATTGACCAGAGAAACCAGTATATACCGAGCTTTCAGCCACAACCTGCCCAGGCCATACCCAATGCAACCAAAGTTCAGGCAGACCAGGAGAGGCTTGAGATTTTGACAGGTCATGCAGCACCTACCAATGATCTGACAAAAATGGGAGGTATGCCAAAGTAACACCTTTGATGAGAGAGAGGGATAACAACCTGGCATCCCAAACTAACCCCAACCACTGGATGCCGTTGTGAAGGAGCCTGCTGGGACTTTGGGTAATTGACAAAGAACCTAAATTGTTCATTCATGAGTAACAGCACATCTCTAGTCTGCAGACAAAGCCAACACCTTGAAACCAAAACCAATAAATTATCAGGGGTAAGGTAGGCCAGTGTGCAGATTGGGATGTGGACTTTGAGAGGCAACAAGTCAGCGAGACTTACCTAAGCACCTTCTCTCTACACATCAGGAACTCACAGGTGTCTCACTAATTGGGTCAACTCACTGACCCGTGGGAATTCAGTGACTGGGAATGCCCATGTTGGTGGACTCTGTAACATCATATACTCTTAGCTTTTTTCTTGAGGCTCGTGGGGACTCCAGCATAGACTCTGGAATTTCCAGCAGGGACTCTACAGGAAGGTCTTCAGGAGAAATTTTATAGCCTACAAATGCTGTAGGAACTCAGGGAAAACCTGGTAAATTCTTTATGAAGTCTGCACGGATTTCACACCCTACGAACAGAGCAGGGACTCTGGTAAACCCAAATGGACTGTTCATTCATGCCATTTAAAACACTGTACACTATACATGAAAGTCTACGTCTATGTGGATTTCACACCGTATTTCGCCCCCAATACCCCAAAATGGAACATTTAGTCTACCCTGTTAAGGTGGTTTGTGCTGCTGCCAGGTGATGGTTTATGTATCGACTAGTTATTAACCCATATATCAGCTAGCTGAACAATAACGGCTTTTTCCTCGACTTTTAATTATCACTCACTGAATCATTAATTTAACTTATCACTTATACATACCAATAATACATTAACAAATGTCTCATCCTCTTTTTCGAGGCTGAGGGTCCCAACAAATGCAGCTAGAGGTGGTACCCCCCATACCAGTATATATATATATTATTTTGTATTCAACGGACTTATAAACTGAACCATATGATACACGTCCACGGTTGTCATAAAATTCAACATATAACCCAATGCAATTGACTACATTTACAGTACTTGGACACTACTGCAAAAAAAAATGTAAAAACAGAGAGATAAGACGCTTTTCACATGCAACAACTGACTTACATTTTTGCAAAATATATTATCAGCTGTGCGGTTACTGCAAATTGTGACCTGGGATCAGACAGTCTACACAATAACGACCCGGGAATACAACTGATATGATCACATGACACCATACTCCAAATGAAACAGGTTTACTTCTGACTTCTGGTTTACTGCTGACTTCCATCTCTGTCACCTGGGACATGGTGAGAAGGAGAGAGAGGGGGGGGGAGAAGAGGAAAGAGAGGGGGAAGAGGAAAGAGAAGGGGGGAGAAGAGGAAAGAGATAGGGGAGAAGAAGAAAGAGAGGGGGGAGAAGAAAAAGAGAGGAGGGAGAAGGGGAAAGAGAGAAAGTAGATGAAAGAGAAGAGGAAAGAAAGAAGAGAGAGAGAGAAAGGAAAGAGAGGAGAGAAGGTAATTATCAGGAGCAAGCGCCGAGTCATTACGACTATACAGCACTTGGAAAGAATATGAAGATATGCTTTAGGATAGAACGGAGGAAATTAATGGTACCCAACCGCCAGGACGGTCGGGACTGAACGCTGACCTGCATGACGCGAGACCGACCGAGAGGAGGGTGGGGAGAGGTGAAGAGAGACAGGAGGAGGAGGGAGAGACAGGAGGGAGGGAGGGAGAGAAAAGTGGAGGGAAGGAGAGTTGGGTGGGAGAAACGGGGGAGGGAGGGATAGGAGGGGAGGAAAGAGAGGGGGGTCGTGGAACACAAAGAGGGAAGGGGTGAAGAGAAAATAGTGAGAGGAGAAGAGATCGAGGATATAGAGTGAAAGCGTGGGGGCAGAGAGGGGGTAGATAAAGAGAGAGGAAAGGGGAGAATATCAAAAGAGGGTATAAGAGGAAAAAGAAGGGGGAAGAGGAAAAAAGGGAAGAGGAAAAAGAGGGGAAAAGAGGAAAGAGAGGGAGGGAAGAGGAAAGAGAGGGTGAGAGAAGAGGAAAGAGAGAGTGAGAAAAGAGAGAGAGAGAGTGAGAAGAGGAGAAAGAGAGTGAGAAAGAACTTTACTTGGCAACTTAAACCAATTCTCATTCAGTAATTATTTACCTAATTTCACATTTCTAATTTGTACTTGAAAGAGTGAAGGCAACATTACAGGGCACCCATCCGGCCTTGCAGCCGGAGCTTCCAGCCGCGGGTACACACTGTTCATATGCAGGCCACAAGCGACTTGAGATGGTCCAGGACGGACCGAAACGTCATCGTCCCTTCAACTTCTAGTGTGTGTCTGGTCAACACACTGTTCATGATGATGGTTGGTAGTGGTGGTGGTGGTCGGGAGAGGGAGTGGGTGGAATATATAAATTATTCATATTATGCATATGAATCATATATATAATCGTTGAAGAAGCGACAGTGAGGGCCTTGAGAGAACTAAATATTATTGTTGTTTTTAGTGTTGCTGTTGGAGGTGGAGACCGTAGCTCGGGGGGGGGGGGAGGGGGTGGTGTTAGTGGTGTTGAATATGGTGCGGAGTTGCGAGGGAGGGGGGGTAGTAATGTTTTATAACATAATAATTAAGTAACTGACTACTGGCCCATGTGAGACAGCTCCTATTTAGACATAAAAGATGGGGGGGGGACCCATGGTGCTTGGGTCTCGCACATGCACCCTCCCTCTTCTTTTCTCTCCGCGCTCCCCCTCGCTCTCCCCCTCTCTCTCAATCTTCCTCTCCCCCCTCCCCTTCTCACCCCCTCCTTCCCCTTCTTCATATTCCCCCCTCCCCTATCTTCTCCGCTCCCCACCTCATACAAGAGCAAGTTCTTGCTCCTGTAAATTGTTAGCTGAATCTTCTGCTTGTGTCGGGGGTCACGTTTTTGTCAATGATGTCTTTCAGAACTCTTTCCTCCGTGTCGTGTGCTGGTGAAAAATGTTCCTGTACATGAGTGGAATAGGTGGGACAGAGTTTGTAGTGTTGGCCAGTTCATTTCATCTTTTAATGTGTTAAGAGTATCTATTGTGGACAAGGACTTGCTTCGGTGGGGTTGGTGGTGTGGTTGGTGTTGCACTTACCTATTAGTGACTACGAGAAGCGAGCTCTAACTGTGGTGGTGAGGGGTGGTTGTGATGGTGGTTGAGGGAAGGTGGGTGTGAGTAGTGCTGAGTGGCTGTAGGAGCGGTGATGGTGAGGTGTGGTGGTGGTGGTGGTGGNAACTTTCATACAAATAACTTCATGTGTACACACACATACACATACACAAACTGTACATAGTCTCATTACGTCAAGAAAAGGAATAGAGGTGAGTCGTATTACTAACATTTGCACGTTAGTCAGTAGACAATGTTTGATGTTGGTTTTATATTTTTTACCTATTACTGTAATTGGTTTTAGTTATTTATTTTTGACATCTGAAATGAAGGCTTAGAAAACTATAGAATACCTGTAATGTTTTATATTCTTATATCCATGACCAGAAACCAGCACGCTAAATGAGAGTACTACTGATTGGTGTGATCTTTCATCCAAATATGTATTTACTACATATCACTTACTTCTTCCACCAATGGTGTAGAAGATAAAAATCAGATGTACACCAAACTTGAGTACATTATCTATAAAGCATTCAGTTACCAAGTTATTAGAACCCACATACAGTATTGCATAATGTCAAAATAAGGTTAGTTATGTATTACGGTAATATATTATGGATTATTCTTATGAAAACAATAAAAGTTTACACCAAAGAAGCAAATTATACAGTATTCACAAATGTGATCATAAACAATGGAAGCATTTAAGCCATTCATTGTCATACAATTTGAGTAAGGTTGCTTGGTCATCAGCCACTGCCAACAAAAATAAAAAACTAATAAACTATTGCTTATATTGCTGGATAAACCTGAACCCCCAAAAATCAGGAACACTCTGAATACACCATAATACTGAATATAAATTTTAATAAAATGTAAACTTTTATTTTATATAGTGTGTGCATGCTTTTTTCAAATATTGTACGAAAAGATGAACCTGGCATCAAGGACATTATATAGTAGTATATATTATTTTGTATTTTCAAGCAGATATAAGGTATCTACAGTATAGAATTATACAATGGTAGAGGCTTAGAAAGGTGCTTTATGGTAAAAAAAAACTATGTCACTGATGGCCAGTGCCACAGAAACTTATGAGCTGGTAATTGGAAACCAAATCCAAATACTGTATCTCAAAATTAATTGAAAATAGCACCATAATATAATAACATATCATTGTACCTTATATATTAATATTAGATAACCTACTAACTTTCAGGAGTTCCCGAGAAACAAACCACTCGACTTGTGGGTTACCTTGTCTTGATTCTAGAGTGGTCAATGCTGAGTCTTGGCCATATGGGAAGTCATCTAATCCAAGTTTCACTAAACAAATTAAACTACTGTACTACCAAAGCATATTGATACAACCTGCCATTTTATATACAGTACTAATATCAGATCGTAACATTTAGTAGTTCCCATGATACAAACCGATGCTGGTTGTTGGCCGGAAGCTATACCAGTGGTTACCAAGTACAATATTGTAGTTTATTATAGAATGTTGTGCATTACTGTTAAAAGGAAGATGGGTATACTGTACTATCAAAATTAATGTAAATGCTTATACAAATTCTTTTATAAACATACTGTATTTCTGCAGCACATGGTAACCCAAGCAGATGGTGCTTGTGAGCACATGCAAAGGTCCACAGGAGTAAAGTATGGCTTACTTTAAATGACAGTCATTATTAGAAATTATAGAGAATCAAGTTCTGCTTATGAATACAGTACCTATAATCACAGGGATTTGACATCTTTCTGGCTATTTATTACTTATTATGAAGAAAACTATGATATTATATATAAAAAGTCAGTTAGAAGAATTTTGAAACATTGCATCATCATGTCAAAGAATATTTACCGGAATATAAAGTATCACGTTTCTGACCATTTTTGGTATTTTTCTTCAATCACACATTTATTTTACATTCCTCATAATCTCTCAAGAAAAATAAAATAAGGCGTAACTCTTGATAGAAATTTCAGATACTGATGTCAATATCAGAATTTAATCAATAAAAGATTAAGCATATCCAATGAAGCATTGTACATTATATGGCATTTTATAAAAAAAAAATTGCATAATCTTATCTCATTTGCAACGAAGAAGAAAAATAAATACTTAAAGTAAATATCAGCACAAATGTGTTTCCAGTCAACTTAATTTATGCAGTGCAAAGGTTAATATACTCAAGGTATTTTGAATTTCAGTGGATTCACCCAACCATGCATCCATCCAACCAGCTATCTGCTTACCCATCCATCTAACTAGTTATCTGATTATTCATCCATCTATCCAGTCATCTACTTATCCATCCATCCACCAACCAACAACACAATCCTCCACCAATTCCTGCCCTCACTCCATTCACACCCCATCAACCCCTCCCCACAAATTAATCCTTTCTGCCCATGTTCGTGTCAGCTTGCAACCTGATACAGACCTATAACACTGGATTATAATCATATTAACTTCAGGAGATGACTCTTACAGCAGGTGATCATACACAGGATTGGAGACTGCTAAACATGAGTACTAAAACACATTTAAAGATAAAAGAAAATCGGTAGGAGCCGTGAGGAGGATTCGAACCTGCACACTTGGCACTCCTAAGCCCACGCCCTAGACCACTACACCACGACATTCTCAAAAGCACTGCAAACTGGGATGCAAATGAATCCCAGGTTGCATTGCTTTTGACCATTGATACATCACGGTAATGTGATTTCACTGTGCACATTTAAAGATATCTTACCTAAGTTTTTATGGTTGCCCATGGTCATCAGTATCATATAAACAAAGTTTTTATTTTATTTTGTGTCTTATTTAATAAAAAATATTCTGAACATGTGCAAGGATGTGTTCAATCAGCAGAGAATAAGTCACAAAAACATGGCTGAAAATAACCCAATCCACATGTGTGGAATGAAATGAAAGTGACAACAGTTTAGTCCATCCTGGACCTTTCTCAAGGCGAAGTTGGATCATTTGTTCAATTATTTGCACAAGGAATCATGCAAAATTATTGTTTACACAGCAACATATAAACATATAGTTATAAAACACACACACACACACACACACACACATGAGTGTAATTACACTTAGGTAATTACACACACACACAGTATATTTTGCATTACTTTAGACATTTAACATGTATGCTATGTATCTTGTCATCACTGTTGTTTTCCTTCTTAGTACTGTACTGTATTTGCATGGTATATTTTTACATGTAAATGTATTTGAAATATATAGTCTTATTTTTGCATGATGTGTGTAGATTCACATTAATATTTTATGGTGATGCTAATTATTTATATGAAAATTATGGTGTAAAAATAAAATGTTTATACAGGATATGAGTATACATGATGAGCAAAATACAATAGGGTATGGCATGTATTCTATGGCTCACTAACCTATGATTCATACTCTGCAGGGTGACTGGAGTGTGTCACTTCCCCCTGGGACACTAGTCAAGGTGCTGGCAGATTTCACCGCAGTCAGAGAGGACGAAATATCCGTAACCAGAGGGGAAGTTATACAAGTAAGCCAATACATAACTTTATACCTTAGGGATAAATAAATAAATGCATTGACTTGTCAATACTGAACTATCAACTGAAGTACAGTATAGTACACACTCAAAAATCCACACCTCAACATAATGGAAGCCTAAAAATATGAAAATTCGGCTACCATAACAAATACAGTATTTGAATGTTCAAAATAAGGACCAAACTCACATTTGTAAAAAAAAAAATCCTGTCAAACCCAAACATTAGTAATACTAGTCAGTCATAATTTTTCTAATTTTTTTACAATTGTTTTGCTTTTGGATGTAAATATAATTTAAAAAATACAAAATTTACGAAACTAAATGCACTACAATAGTGTATTGTATTCACTTACCTGTCTCCTTAAAATATCTTGTATAGTGCCGTATTCAAAAACTGAATTCACTGATTAAAGAAGATAAATTTAGGATTTTGGTCCAACACATGATTTCTCACAGTCATAAAGGTGAGAAATATGGAGCAGTAGAGGCCACGAGTGACTTTGTGAAAGGTGAGGAGCAGATATGTAGGGGTAGTCTCATTCTCACTCAGCTGACAATGAGGGATCGAGAAAGGACATAATATGTAGCTTGGACAACCCTAAACATCATAGTGGACAGTTCTCATTTATTATTATTATTAGACTTTATTAATTTATATGGAATACTGGTAAGCCCATATTCACATTCACTTCCATACTGTGATCGACCTACCATCCCTATCACCTCGGGAAGGATATGTCCCATTTTGGTTGTAATGTTCAAGCAAGCAGTTAGTCCTCCAAATATCTACGTAAAATGAGTATTATTCAAGAAAATTGGTAATTACCAAGATGACAGACCTGTAGTTTGCAGTGGTAATAATAATTCTATATTAATAAACTATTGTACTCTCTGTATTTCCTGTTTTAATTCTATATTCTAATAATGACAAATATCCAGATAAAATAATAAATTAATACATGCAAACACTAAAGCAAGACACCATTGTATTAACAATGCATATGTATTTTTAATACAGATGTCAGTCTGACCTGAATGGAATGTCCTTATTTCAGATTTGAGTTAATCACATATATGTTTTTCTTAATGCAAGGTTTTTAAAAATTAAATAGTTGCAAACTACATTCTCTATAATTATTCTTTGTTGTTGTCTTGTTCTTTCAGGTAATTTCATCCAATGTCCTACGTGGTTATCTTGTTCATCGTGCAGCAAGCAGCAGTAGCCCAGCTGCTGAGGGTTGGGTACCATCAAATGTTGTCCTTCCATCAGCTTACCCTGATCCACCAACAACTCCTCCTGCCTCACCTACACACACAGGCACATACTATGAGTCTCAAGTCAAGAAACATTGGATCAAGTTCCGTAAACCCTCTTTCTCTAAAAGAGACCACCATCCACTAAGAAGAGAAGAAACAGTACACGAGCTGCCGCCCTCTGCTCGATCTCGCCCTTCATTTCCCAGTAGGCAGATGACTGTTTCATTAATTAATCCATATCATTCTGAAAGTGACAATCACTGTGTACATCGTCCTGATAAACCTCCAAGTGGATGTATACCTGCCTCGCCAGAATCTCCCATCAGAATTATATCCCCTCTAAGAAATGTGACCGTTTGCCCAGGGGAACCAGCAGAAATGGTATGTGTAATTACTGGTGCTGGGTTTTGGGTAGAAACAACTACAGTGATATGGACAGGGCCTCATGGCCAGCTGACTGATCCACGTTTTGAAATGGAACAACTTCGTGATGGAACATTGAGACTCCATGTGGGAAGCTGCCGTGTAACAGATGCAGGCGAGTACACGTGTACCATCACTTGTGCTGGACATTCCATCGCCTGTTCTGCTCGCATCAATCTAGCCCAGGGTAAGGACCACAGTTATTCTAATGGACATTCCTAGCAATAGGAGTGCCTAGTATGGGCTGGAGTGGGTTAAGGTTGAAATTTGTAAACTTGATAAGTTCAAGTTTGTTTTAATAACTCTTTTTGAGTTGAAATATTCTCACATTAATTGTGTTCTATGCATGAAGAATTTTTGTATTAACTGAGTGCTGTCTTTATTCTAATAATATCTACATTGATACCATGGATGAAGCTTTACATTTTATTTAATATGTATTAATTGAAAGATAATTTTAACTTACTTGAAAAAATATCAAACAATGGGAGTGGAGCACCATATAACTCTTAATGCAATAGACAAATGTTTGGTAAATTTATATTAATGCAATTCCAAAAATATATGTTTAAGCATTAGTTGTACAAACTACTAGGATAAGTGGAACTATATGTTGATGAAATGTGTGGAAGTTGTTTAATATCATGGTTGGTTGACTCTGGAGGGGAAGCAGTTTGGTTAAGTGTGTGTAGCCTTTCAATTGTTTTGAGTAGTATTCTCTCAAAATTGAAAGAGTCTTCTTCAATACATTTTAATATGTATGAAGAATTCATTTTATTTGGAATATAATGCTGATCAGCAATAATATAAAAAATAAAAAAATAAAGTATCACTGACTTGACATACATACATACATTTAAAGTCTCTAATTTTTACTGCACATAAAATATTCTGAATCAAATACTATGGTACAAAAATGCTACTTTCAGTTTCATTATTTGAAATATACAAACATATTATGTAGGTGTGACAGCATTATTACAACCACTTTCGTTCAACACTTCCCATTAAAATCATTCATCTTTGCCTTAATCATTACGTACAATATGCAGACTGCAATTTTATTATTGTACAGAACAGTACACCTTTATAAAAATTATTCCTCAAAAAATTAAGATCAGTTATGTTATTTAAAATTCTATTTAACTATTAATGCTTATGAGGTGCGAGCTACAATCCCCCTCCCTTCTCTCACACTCCTCTTTTCTATTTAGCTGACTATGTCTTATTTAAAATTCTATTTAATTATTAATGCTTATGAGGTGCGAGCTACAATCCCCTTCCTTTCTCTCACACTCCTCTTTTCTATTTAGCTGACTATGTCAATGTGTCTAGTTAATGTTTTTAGTTGGTATGGACCGCCTACCTTTCAGTTAATGGTAATGTGTACTCACCTAATTGTGCTTGCGGGGGTTGAGCTGTGGCTCTTTGGTCCCGCCTCTCAACTGTCAATCAACCGATGTACAGATTCCTGAGCCTACTGGGCTCTATCATATCTACATTTGAAACTGTGTATGGAGTCAGCCTCCACCACATCACTGCCTAATGCATTCCATCTGTTAACTACTCTGACACTGAAAAGTTCTTTCTAATGTCCCTGTGGCTCATTTGGGTACTCAGTTTCCACCTGTGTCCCTTGTTTGTGTACCACCCGTGTTAAACAGTTTATCTTTATGTACCCTGTCAATTTCTCTGAGAATTTTGTAGGTAGTGATCATGTCTCCCCTTACTCTTCTGTCTTCTAGTGTCGTGAGGTGCATTTCTCGCAGCCTTTCTTCGTAACTCATGCCTCTTAGTTCTGGGACTAGCCTCGTGGCATATCTCTGAACTTTTTTCAATCTTCGCCTTGTGCTTGACAAGGTACGGGCTCCATGCTTGGGCCGCATACTCCAGGATTGGTCTTACATATGTGGTATACAAGGTTCTGAATGATTCCTTACACAGTTTCCTGAAAGCAGTTCTGAAGTTAGCCAGCCTCGCATATGCCGCAGATGTTATTGTATGTACTGTATTGTGTGTAATTACCTAAGTAATTACCTAAGTGTAGTTACAGGATGAGAGCTACGCTCGTGGTGTCCCGTCTTCCCAGCACTCTTTGTCATATAACGCTTTGAAACTACTGACGGTCTTGGCCTCCACCACCTTCTCACTTAACTTGTTCCAACCGTCTACCACTCTGTTTACAAAACTGAATTTTCGTATATTTCTCCGGCAGCTTTGTTTCGTTAGTTTAAATCTATGACCTCTTGTTCTTGAAGTTCCAGGTCTCAGGAATTCTTCCCTATCAATTTTATCGATTCCTGTTACTATTTTGAATGTAGTGATCATATCACCTCTTTTTCTTCTATCTTCTAGTTTTTGCATGTTTAATGCCTTTAATCTCTCCTCATAGCTCTTGTCCTTCAGTTCTGGGAGCCACTTAGTGGCATGTCGTTGTACCTTTTCCAGTTTGTTGATGTGCTTCTTAAGATATGGGCACCAAACAACCGCTGCATATTCCAGCTTTGGTCTAATAAAGTCGTGAACAATTTCTTTAGTATTTCTCCATCCATGTATTTAAAAGCAATTCTGAAGTTAGAAAGTGTAGCATAGGCTCCTCGCACAATGTTCTTAATGTGGTCCTCAGGTGACAGTTTTCTATCTAAAACCACCCCTAGATCCTTTTCTTTATCAGAATTCTTTAAAGATTTCTCACATAATTTATAGGTTGTGTGGGGTCTATGTTCTCCAATTCCACATTCCATAACATGGCATTTATTCACATTAAATTCCATTTGCCAAGTGTTGCTCCAAATACTTATTTTGTCCAGGTCTTCTTGAAGGGCATGACAATCATCTAGGTTTCTTATCTTCCCTATTATCTTAGCATCATCAGCAAACATGTTCATGTAATTCTGTATTCCCACTGGTAGATCGTTTATGTAGACAATGAACATTACCGGTGCAAGAACGGAACCCTGAGGTACTCCACTCGTGACATTCCTCCAATCCGATACCTTGCCTCTGATCGTGGCCCTCATTTTTCTGTCAGTTAGGAAATTTTTCATCCATGTTAGTAGCTTACCTGTCACTCTCCAATATGTTCCAGTTTCCAGAACAACCTCTTATGGGAACTCTGTCGAAAGCTTTTTTAGGTCCAGATAGATGCAGTCAACCCAACCATCTCTTTCTTGTAAAATCTCTGTGGCTCGATCATAAAACTGAGCAAGTTCGTTACACAGGATCTTCCAGATCGAAAACCATACTGTCTGTCTGATATTATATCGTTTTCCTCCAGGTGTTCTACCCATTTAGTTTTAATTATTTTTTCCAATATTTTGACTATTACACTTGTCAATGATACAGGTCTATAATTAAGGGGGTCTTCCCTGTTTCCACTTTTGTAGATTGGAACTATGTTAGCCTTTTTCCACACATCAGCTACAGCTCCTGTACACAGGGATGCCTGAAAAATCAGTTGAAGTGGATGCTGAGCTCAGGTGCACATTCTCTCAGAACCCATGGTGAAACTCCATCCGGACCAACTGCTTTGTTCTCCTAGCTCCTTTAGCATTTTTTTCCACTTCGTCTCTAATACCCTATTTGCTCTATGTTTGTTCTCTGGATTCTTATTGTGT
>WNGS01005641.1:3713325-3728226 GCA_020271785.1 Procambarus virginalis
ACTCCTAATCACTCTCTCAAATACTTTTATTATGTGCGACGTTAGTGCAACTGGTCTATAATTCTTTGCCAATGCTTTGGTACCTCCCTTGTGTAGAGGGGCTTTGTCTGCTACTTTAAGTGCATCTGGTATCTCCCCCGTGTCCAAGCTCTTCTTCCTCCACACTATACTGAGTGCCTGTGCTACCGGCACTTTGCATTTCTTTATAAATATTGAATTCCATGAGTCTGGACCTGGGGCCGAGTGCATAAGCATGTTTTCAATTTCTCTTTCAAAATTTAGTGCGCTCGTGTTGATATCAGTTATATTTACAGGGGGTTTGGATATCCCGCATAAAGAAATTGTCTGGATCTTCTACTTTCATGTTGTTTATTGGAGTGCTAAACATGTCCTCATACTGCTTTCTTTAGGATTTCACTAATTTCTTTGTCATCCTCCGTTTATGAATCTTCACTTGTACGAATAGGTCCAATACTGGCAGTGGTTATTGCTTTTGATTTCGCATATGTGAAGAAGTATTTTGGATTTTCTTTATTTCCTGAATTGCTTCCTGTTCTAACTGCCTTTCTTCAGTTTCATATGAGTGTTTCAATTTTCGCTCGATTTCTTCAATCTCCCTATTTAAATTATTCCTTCTTTGACGGGAAATTCGTGTCTGCATAAGCAGATTCGTTATTCTTTACCTGCGTTTATAGTGTCTTCTGCGTTCTCTTTCTACGTTGGACCTCTTTCTGGCTTTCCTCAAAGGAACATGTTTCAGACAGACTTGATACGCTTCCGAAGTCAGTTTTTCTATTCCTTCTGTAGGACTTTTACTACTTAAAACAGTTTCCCATGGAATGTTTTAAGTTCCCTGTTTATTATCTCCCAGTCTATCCTTTTATTATTATTAAAATTGAATTTACTGAATAGCCCCTCTCGCTTTATCAACGTTTTAGGTCTATTCTGAGTATTGATGGTAGTTTGCACTTCAATGAGCTTGTGATCTGAATATGTGGTATCTGATATCGTAATGTCTCTGATAATGTCTTCATTGTTCGTAAAGACCAGATCTAGAATATTTTCATTTCTCGTTGGCTCCGATATCTGCTGACTGAGTGAAACTTTGTCACAGAATCTAAGTAGTTCTCTAATCTGTGGTTGGTTAGGTCCTGATAGATTCCCTGGTATAATATTATTGTTTGCTATTCTCCACCTGAGGCTAGGCAAGTTGAAGTCACCTAAGAAGATAATGTCAGGTATTGGGTTCTCCAAATTATCAAGGCTATTCTCTATTTTTGTTTACCTGTTCTGTGAATTCCTCAGCCGTTGCATCTGGCCAGGTTACCCGTGCGGAAAATTTCACCAACACCGAGTCTACTCTATGTATATCGAATACGTTAAGGTGATGTCGATACATCATTCAAATGAGTTTGAAATGTTCGCCCAATAAGCACCCTGCTCTGAACATATAACGAAATTTTTTATATACCACATCCAATTTCTGAAGAAAAATAAATTTTTCGGCTCGAGTGTGTCCAAAATGCCAATCCGTCTCCTAAAACTTTTCAGGTCTAAGAATACCAAATAAAGAAATCTGGTACCGCAGTCGCAGAAAATGCTGGTTCTCTATTTACTCCTGTAAACGACTGTGTTAAAAGATCGCGACTGCACTGGAAGCGAGAACTAGCACCTCGTAATTAGTGAAAAGACTGGAGCCAAAAAACAAAATATTGGGAAGCATTTGCTCCTTTTCTCTGGCAACAAGGAGACACAATGTCGCCAACTCGTTAATACTCGTCAGGAGGCTCACGCGCATGGCTCTCTAAGAGGAAGGAGCCTCATAATGAGTCTCCCCTATATATATCGAATACGTTAATGTGATATCGTTTCATCGTACAAAAGAGTTCAAATGGTCGCCCAGCATGCATCCTGCTGTGAGCATACCAGTAAAACGTCTGATGTACCATGTCGGATTTCTGGTGAATGGTACATTTTCGATTCGGATTCGTCCTGAATAAGCAAATCTAAGTGAGCACATCTAGGTGAGCTCATCAAGGATTTAAACAACCAATCCCAGGAATTTTTAATTTATTAAATACTGATAAATAACACCCTGACATATCTTAAAGAATTCCAGAAAACAACTGTATACAAATCCACAAGGTCCGTGACGATTTCCGTATCCGATTTCTGGAGAAATTTTTTTTTCGCTCGAATACGTTCAGAATGGCTACCGTCTCCTAAAACCTTCAAGTCTGAGAATACCATGTAACACATTCTGGTAATGTAGTCGCAGAAAATGATGGATCTTCATTTACTCAAGTAAAAGGTAAAAATTTTCTACCGCACCGGAACCGAGAAATAGCACTATGCAATGAGGGAAAAGACTGGAGCCAAAAAACTAAATAATGGAAAACATATGCTCTGGCAATAAAGAAACACAATGTCGGCAAAAGGTCAGTACTCGTCAGTAGACTCCCTTGCATGTTTCCATCAGACATCAGGTTTCCCATGAGGAAGGAGCCTAACAATGAGTCTCCCCTATATACATCGAATACGTTAATGTGATGTCGTTTCATCGTGCAAAAGAGTTTCAAATGGTCGCCCAGCATGCATCCTGCTGTGAGCATACCAGTAAAACGTCAGATGTACCATGTCGGATTTCTGGTGAATGGTACATTTTTCGACTCGGTTTCGTCTTGAATAAGCAAATCTAAGTGAGCACATCTAGGTGAGCTCATCAACGCTTTTAAACAACCAATCCCAGGAATTTTTAATTTATTAAATACTAAGTTAAATAACACCCTGACATATCTTCCAGAAAACAACTGTATACAAATCCACAAAGTCCGTGACGAGGATTCGAACCTGCGTCCGGGAGCATCCCAGACACTGCCTTAATCGACTGAGCTACGACAGGGTTAAAAGAGTTGAAACCGAAGAAATATATTCAGATCTTTGCAGTCTTTAAAATATGTTTATGTTCTGTGTATGTTTTTATGTAAAGAAATGCATGTGTGTGTAGATGTATCATAGTCAGTGACAATAGACTAGAAAATTGACAAAAAATGCCAAAAAAAAATCCCTAGACCGACCCTAGAGACACTGAGGAATCATCATATTTTGATGTTTCCTTGAGACACTGAGGAAACATCATATTAGATATAAATGACTAAATGCAATTTCGTTTTTTTCCTTAACATTAACTACGTTTAGCGCTGTGGAGAAATGTCCGACAGACCACGGAAACATTATCTAGCACAGTGCACAATTACAAACCCATTAAGATTTCAAATTAGATTCAACAGAGCTAAAGAAGTTGTTAAACTTATATGGCAAAATCTTACTGAAGCGACCATACGAGTCATAAATACTCTGCCCAAGTAAAACAGAAACAAGAAACACTTAGTAGGCCAACCAGAGGCTAATTAGGTCCCGCGCAGGAATTTCACTTAAAAAAAATTAAAATGCAGAACTTCAGGTTTGGAGCTTACATGTACATACCTCACCGATTGTAATTCTTTCACTTTTCATGGTGTTCTATTCAGTGTATTTTGAACTTTGTATTTGAAGTCTTTTAAGCTTTGCGCTGCATAAGATTTATTGAGGCATTAATGATTCAACAAATTTTACTCCACTGAACAATGGAAGAGGGCAGTTTTTTCTACACAGTCTATGCATATTCGAATGTTAATTGTGTTAAAATCATTTATATGGCTATATGGATTTGATAAGGTCTTTATTTTGAGGATGGGATGCAGACATTGTGTATAATATGGTTAACGATTGAATTGAGATTCCCACAAAAATCATTCCAACAACAAGACAATGCAGCAAATAAGCCGCAACACGTCAGTAGGCTCCGTCGCATGGTTCTCTCAGACAACAGGTTACCCGTGCGGAAAATTTCACCAACACCGAGTCTACTCTATGTATATCGAATACTTTAAGGTGATGTCGATACATCATTCAAATGAGTTTGAAATGTTCGCCCAATAAGCACCCTGCTCTGAACATATAACGAAAAATTTATATATACCACATCCAATTTCTGAAGAAAAATAAATTTTTCGGCTCGAGTGCGTCCAAAATTCCAATCCGTCTCCTAAAACCTTTCAGGTCTAAGAATACCAAATAAAGAAATCTGGTACCGCAGTCGCAGAAAATGCTGGTTCTCTATTTACTCCTGTAAACGACTGCGTTAAAAGATCGCGACTGCACCGGAAGCGAGAACTAGCACCTCGTAATGAGTGAAAAGACTGGAGCCAAAAAACAAAATAGTGGGAAGCATTTGCTACTTTTCTCTGGCAACAAGGAGACACAATGTCGCCAACTCGTTAATACTCGTCAGGACGCTCCCGCGCATGGTTCTCTAAGATAGCAGATTACCCGTGAGGAATGTGCCAACACCGAGTCTACCCTATATATATCGAATACGAAAAGGTGATGTCGTTACATCGTTCAAATGAGTTTCAAATGGTCGCTCAATAAGCATCCTGCTCTGAGCATATACCGAAAAATTCAGATGTTCCATACCGATTTCAGGAGAAATTTTTTTTTCGCTCGAATACGTTCAGAATGGCTACCTGTCTCCTAAAACCTTTCAAGTCTGAGAATACCATGTAACACATTCTGGTAATGTAGTCGCAGAAAATGATGGATCTTCATTTACTCAAGTAAAAGGTAAAAATTTTCTACCGCACCGGAACCGAGAAATAGCACTATGCAATGAGGGAAAAGACTGGAGCCAAAAAACTAAATAATGGAAAACATATGCTCTGGCAATAAAGAAACACAATGTCGGCAAAAGGTCAGTACTCGTCAGTAGACTCCCTTGCATGTTTCCATCAGACATCAGGTTTCCCATGAGGAAGGAGCCTAACAATGAGTCTCCCCTATATACATCGAATACGTTAATGTGATGTCGTTTCATCGTGCAAAAGAGTTTCAAATGGTCGCCCAGCATGCATCCTGCTGTGAGCATACCAGTAAAACGTCAGATGTACCATGTCGGATTTCTGGTGAATGGTACATTTTTCGACTCGGTTTCGTCCTGAATAAGCAAATCTAAGTGAGCACATCTAGGTGAGCTCATCAACGCTTTTAAACAACCAATCCCAGGAATTTTTAATTTATTAAATACTAAGTTAAATAACACCCTGACATATCTTAAAGAATTCCAGAAAACAACTGTATACAAATCCACAAAGTCCGTGACGAGGATTCGAACCTGCGTCTGGGAGCATCCCAGACACTGCCTTAATCGACTGAGCTACGACAGGGTTAAAAGAGTTGAAACCGAAGAAATATATTCAGATCTTTGCAGTGTTTAAAATATGTTTATGTTCTATGTATGTTTTAGATAAGAATACCAAATAAAGAAATCTGGTACCGCAGTCGCAGAAAATGCTGGTTCTCCATTTACTCCTGTAAACATCTGCGTTAAAAATCGCGATTGCACCGGAACCGAGAACTAGCACCTCGTAATGAGTGAAAAGACTGGAGCCTAAAAACAAAATAGTGGGAAGCATTTGCTCCTTTTCTCTGGCAACAAGGAGACACAATATCGCCAACTCGTTAATACTCGTCAGGACGCTCCCGCGCATGGTTCTCTAAGAAAGCAGATTACCCGTGAAGAATGTGCCAACACCGAGTCTACCCTATATATATATCGAATACGAAAAGGTGATGTCGTTTCATCGTTCAAATGATTTCAAATGGTCGCTCAATAAGCATCCTGCTCTGAGCATATACCGAAAAATTCAGATGTTCCATATCCGATTTCAGGAGAAATTTTTTTTTCGCTCGAATACGTTCAGAATGGCTACCTGTCTCCTAAAACCTTTCAAGTCTGAGAATACCATGTAACACATTCTGGTAATGTAGTCGCAGAAAATGATGGATCTTCATTTACTCAAGTAAAAGGTAAAAATTTTCTACCGCACCGGAACCGAGAAATAGCACTATGCAATGAGGGAAAAGACTGGAGCCAAAAAACTAAATAATGGAAAACATATGCTCTGGCAATAAAGAAACACAATGTCGGCAAAAGGTCAGTACTCGTCAGTAGACTCCCTTGCATGTTTCCATCAGACATCAGGTTTCCCATGAGGAAGGAGCCTAACAATGAGTCTCCCCTATATACATCGAATACGTTAATGTGATGTCGTTTCATCGTGCAAAAGAGTTTCAAATGGTCGCCCAGCATGCATCCTGCTGTGAGCATACCAGTAAAACGTCAGATGTACCATGTCGGATTTCTGGTGAATGGTACATTTTTCGACTCGGTTTCGTCCTGAATAAGCAAATCTAAGTGAGCACATCTAGGTGAGCTCATCAACGCTTTTAAACAACCAATCCCAGGAATTTTTAATTTATTAAATACTAAGTTAAATAACACCCTGACATATCTTAAAGAATTCCAGAAAACAACTGTATACAAATCCACAAAGTCCGTGACGAGGATTCGAACCTGCGTCTGGGAGCATCCCAGACACTGCCTTAATCGACTGAGCTACGACAGGGTTAAAAGAGTTGAAACCGAAGAAATATATTCAGATCTTTGCAGTGTTTAAAATATGTTTATGTTCTATGTATGTTTTAGATAAGAATACCAAATAAAGAAATCTGGTACCGCAGTCGCAGAAAATGCTGGTTCTCCATTTACTCCTGTAAACATCTGCGTTAAAAATCGCGATTGCACCGGAACCGAGAACTAGCACCTCGTAATGAGTGAAAAGACTGGAGCCTAAAAACAAAATAGTGGGAAGCATTTGCTCCTTTTCTCTGGCAACAAGGAGACACAATATCGCCAACTCGTTAATACTCGTCAGGACGCTCCCGCGCATGGTTCTCTAAGAAAGCAGATTACCCGTGAAGAATGTGCCAACACCGAGTCTACCCTATATATATATCGAATACGAAAAGGTGATGTCGTTACATCGTTCAAATGAGTTTCAAATGGTCGCTCAATAAGCATCCTGCTCTGAGCATATACCGAAAAATTCAGATGTTCCATATCCGATTTCAGGAGAAATTTTTTTTTCGCTCGAATACGTTCAGAATGGCTACCTGTCTCCTAAAACCTTTCAAGTCTGAGAATACCATGTAACACATTCTGGTAATGTAGTCGCAGAAAATGATGGATCTTCATTTACTCAAGTAAAAGGTAAAAATTTTCTACCGCACCGGAACCGAGAAATAGCACTATGCAATGAGGGAAAAGACTGGAGCCAAAAAACTAAATAATGGAAAACATATGCTCTGGCAATAAAGAAACACAATGTCGGCAAAAGGTCAGTACTCGTCAGTAGACTCCCTTGCATGTTTCCATCAGACATCAGGTTTCCCATGAGGAAGGAGCCTAACAATGAGTCTCCCCTATATACATCGAATACGTTAATGTGATGTCGTTTCATCGTGCAAAAGAGTTTCAAATGGTCGCCCAGCATGCATCCTGCTGTGAGCATACCAGTAAAACGTCAGATGTACCATGTCGGATTTCTGGTGAATGGTACATTTTTCGACTCGGTTTCGTCCTGAATAAGCAAATCTAAGTGAGCACATCTAGGTGAGCTCATCAACGCTTTTAAACAACCAATCCCAGGAATTTTTAATTTATTAAATACTAAGTTAAATAACACCCTGACATATCTTAAAGAATTCCAGAAAACAACTGTATACAAATCCACAAAGTCCGTGACGAGGATTCGAACCTGCGTCTGGGAGCATCCCAGACACTGCCTTAATCGACTGAGCTACGACAGGGTTAAAAGAGTTGAAACCGAAGAAATATATTCAGATCTTTGCAGTGTTTAAAATATGTTTATGTTCTATGTATGTTTTAGATAAGAATACCAAATAAAGAAATCTGGTACCGCAGTCGCAGAAAATGCTGGTTCTCCATTTACTCCTGTAAACATCTGCGTTAAAAATCGCGATTGCACCGGAACCGAGAACTAGCACCTCGTAATGAGTGAAAAGACTGGAGCCTAAAAACAAAATAGTGGGAAGCATTTGCTCCTTTTCTCTGGCAACAAGGAGACACAATATCGCCAACTCGTTAATACTCGTCAGGACGCTCCCGCGCATGGTTCTCTAAGAAAGCAGATTACCCGTGAAGAATGTGCCAACACCGAGTCTACCCTATATATATATCGAATACGAAAAGGTGATGTCGTTTCATCGTTCAAATGAGTTTCAAACTATTCGCTCAATAAGCACCCTGGTCTGAACATATACCGAAAAATTCAGATGTTCCATATCCGATTTCAGGAGAAATTTTTTTTTCGCTCGAATACGTTCAGAATGGCTACCTGTCTCCTAAAACCTTTCAAGTCTGAGAATACCATGTAACACATTCTGGTAATGTAGTCGCAGAAAATGATGGATCTTCATTTACTCAAGTAAAAGGTAAAAATTTTCTACCGCACCGGAACCGAGAAATAGCACTATGCAATGAGGGAAAAGACTGGAGCCAAAAAACTAAATAATGGAAAACATATGCTCTGGCAATAAAGAAACACAATGTCGGCAAAAGGTCAGTACTCGTCAGTAGACTCCCTTGCATGTTTCCATCAGACATCAGGTTTCCCATGAGGAAGGAGCCTAACAATGAGTCTCCCCTATATACATCGAATACGTTAATGTGATGTCGTTTCATCGTGCAAAAGAGTTTCAAATGGTCGCCCAGCATGCATCCTGCTGTGAGCATACCAGTAAAACGTCAGATGTACCATGTCGGATTTCTGGTGAATGGTACATTTTTCGACTCGGTTTCGTCCTGAATAAGCAAATCTAAGTGAGCACATCTAGGTGAGCTCATCAACGCTTTTAAACAACCAATCCCAGGAATTTTTAATTTATTAAATACTAAGTTAAATAACACCCTGACATATCTTAAAGAATTCCAGAAAACAACTGTATACAAATCCACAAAGTCCGTGACGAGGATTCGAACCTGCGTCTGGGAGCATCCCAGACACTGCCTTAATCGACTGAGCTACGACAGGGTTAAAAGAGTTGAAACCGAAGAAATATATTCAGATCTTTGCAGTGTTTAAAATATGTTTATGTTCTATGTATGTTTTAGATAAGAATACCAAATAAAGAAATCTGGTACCGCAGTCGCAGAAAATGCTGGTTCTCCATTTACTCCTGTAAACATCTGCGTTAAAAATCGCGATTGCACCGGAACCGAGAACTAGCACCTCGTAATGAGTGAAAAGACTGGAGCCTAAAAACAAAATAGTGGGAAGCATTTGCTCCTTTTCTCTGGCAACAAGGAGACACAATATCGCCAACTCGTTAATACTCGTCATGACGCTCCCGCGCATGGTTCTCTAAGATAGAAGATTACCCGTGAGGAATGTGCCAACACCGAGTCTACCCTATATATATATCGAATACGAAAAGGTGATGTCGTTACATCGTTCAAATGATTTCAAATATTCGCTCAATAAGCACCCTGCTCTGAGCATATACCGAAAAATTCAGATGTTCCATATCCGATTTCAGGAGAAATTTTTTTTTCGCTCGAATACGTTCAGAATGGCTACCTGTCTCCTAAAACCTTTCAAGTCTGAGAATACCATGTAACACATTCTGGTAATGTAGTCGCAGAAAATGATGGATCTTCATTTACTCAAGTAAAAGGTAAAAATTTTCTACCGCACCGGAACCGAGAAATAGCACTATGCAATGAGGGAAAAGACTGGAGCCAAAAAACTAAATAATGGAAAACATATGCTCTGGCAATAAAGAAACACAATGTCGGCAAAAGGTCAGTACTCGTCAGTAGACTCCCTTGCATGTTTCCATCAGACATCAGGTTTCCCATGAGGAAGGAGCCTAACAATGAGTCTCCCCTATATACATCGAATACGTTAATGTGATGTCGTTTCATCGTGCAAAAGAGTTTCAAATGGTCGCCCAGCATGCATCCTGCTGTGAGCATACCAGTAAAACGTCAGATGTACCATGTCGGATTTCTGGTGAATGGTACATTTTTCGACTCGGTTTCGTCCTGAATAAGCAAATCTAAGTGAGCACATCTAGGTGAGCTCATCAACGCTTTTAAACAACCAATCCCAGGAATTTTTAATTTATTAAATACTAAGTTAAATAACACCCTGACATATCTTAAAGAATTCCAGAAAACAACTGTATACAAATCCACAAAGTCCGTGACGAGGATTCGAACCTGCGTCTGGGAGCATCCCAGACACTGCCTTAATCGACTGAGCTACGACAGGGTTAAAAGAGTTGAAACCGAAGAAATATATTCAGATCTTTGCAGTGTTTAAAATATGTTTATGTTCTATGTATGTTTTAGATAAGAATACCAAATAAAGAAATCTGGTACCGCAGTCGCAGAAAATGCTGGTTCTCCATTTACTCCTGTAAACATCTGCGTTAAAAATCGCGATTGCACCGGAACCGAGAACTAGCACCTCGTAATGAGTGAAAAGACTGGAGCCTAAAAACAAAATAGTGGGAAGCATTTGCTCCTTTTCTCTGGCAACAAGGAGACACAATATCGCCAACTCGTTAATACTCGTCATGACGCTCCCGCTCATGGTTCTCTAAGATAGAAGATTACCCGTGAGGAATGTGCCAACACCGAGTCTACCCTATATATATATCGAATACGAAAAGGTGATGTCGTTACATCGGTCAAATGATTTCAAATGGTCGCTCAATAAGCATCCTGCTCTGAGCATATACCGAAAAATTCAGATGTTCCATATCCGATTTCAGGAGAAATTTTTTTTTCGCTCGAATACGTTCAGAATGGCTACCTGTCTCCTAAAACCTTTCAAGTCTGAGAATACCATGTAACACATTCTGGTAATGTAGTCGCAGAAAATGATGGATCTTCATTTACTCAAGTAAAAGGTAAAAATTTTCTACCGCACCGGAACCGAGAAATAGCACTATGCAATGAGGGAAAAGACTGGAGCCAAAAAACTAAATAATGGAAAACATATGCTCTGGCAATAAAGAAACACAATGTCGGCAAAAGGTCAGTACTCGTCAGTAGACTCCCTTGCATGTTTCCATCAGACATCAGGTTTCCCATGAGGAAGGAGCCTAACAATGAGTCTCCCCTATATACATCGAATACGTTAATGTGATGTCGTTTCATCGTGCAAAAGAGTTTCAAATGGTCGCCCAGCATGCATCCTGCTGTGAGCATACCAGTAAAACGTCAGATGTACCATGTCGGATTTCTGGTGAATGGTACATTTTTCGACTCGGTTTCGTCCTGAATAAGCAAATCTAAGTGAGCACATCTAGGTGAGCTCATCAACGCTTTTAAACAACCAATCCCAGGAATTTTTAATTTATTAAATACTAAGTTAAATAACACCCTGACATATCTTAAAGAATTCCAGAAAACAACTGTATACAAATCCACAAAGTCCGTGACGAGGATTCGAACCTGCGTCTGGGAGCATCCCAGACACTGCCTTAATCGACTGAGCTACGACAGGGTTAAAAGAGTTGAAACCGAAGAAATATATTCAGATCTTTGCAGTGTTTAAAATATGTTTATGTTCTATGTATGTTTTAGATAAGAATACCAAATAAAGAAATCTGGTACCGCAGTCGCAGAAAATGCTGGTTCTCCATTTACTCCTGTAAACATCTGCGTTAAAAATCGCGATTGCACCGGAACCGAGAACTAGCACCTCGTAATGAGTGAAAAGACTGGAGCCTAAAAACAAAATAGTGGGAAGCATTTGCTCCTTTTCTCTGGCAACAAGGAGACACAATATCGCCAACTCGTTAATACTCGTCATGACGCTCCCGCTCATGGTTCTCTAAGAAGAAGATTACCCGTGAAGAATGTGCCAACACCGAGTCTACCCTATATATATATCGAATACGAAAAGGTGATGTCGTTACATCGTTCAAATGATTTCAAATGGTCGCTCAATAAGCATCCTGCTCTGAGCATATACCGAAAAATTCAGATGTTCCATATCCGATTTCAGGAGAAATTTTTTTTTCGCTCGAATACGTTCAGAATGGCTACCTGTCTCCTAAAACCTTTCAAGTCTGAGAATACCATGTAACACATTCTGGTAATGTAGTCGCAGAAAATGATGGATCTTCATTTACTCAAGTAAAAGGTAAAAATTTTCTACCGCACCGGAACCGAGAAATAGCACTATGCAATGAGGGAAAAGACTGGAGCCAAAAAACTAAATAATGGAAAACATATGCTCTGGCAATAAAGAAACACAATGTCGGCAAAAGGTCAGTACTCGTCAGTAGACTCCCTTGCATGTTTCCATCAGACATCAGGTTTCCCATGAGGAAGGAGCCTAACAATGAGTCTCCCCTATATACATCGAATACGTTAATGTGATGTCGTTTCATCGTGCAAAAGAGTTTCAAATGGTCGCCCAGCATGCATCCTGCTGTGAGCATACCAGTAAAACGTCAGATGTACCATGTCGGATTTCTGGTGAATGGTACATTTTTCGACTCGGTTTCGTCCTGAATAAGCAAATCTAAGTGAGCACATCTAGGTGAGCTCATCAACGCTTTTAAACAACCAATCCCAGGAATTTTTAATTTATTAAATACTAAGTTAAATAACACCCTGACATATCTTAAAGAATTCCAGAAAACAACTGTATACAAATCCACAAAGTCCGTGACGAGGATTCGAACCTGCGTCTGGGAGCATCCCAGACACTGCCTTAATCGACTGAGCTACGACAGGGTTAAAAGAGTTGAAACCGAAGAAATATATTCAGATCTTTGCAGTGTTTAAAATATGTTTATGTTCTATGTATGTTTTAGATAAGAATACCAAATAAAGAAATCTGGTACCGCAGTCGCAGAAAATGCTGGTTCTCCATTTACTCCTGTAAACATCTGCGTTAAAATCGCGATTGCACCGGAACCGAGAACTAGCACCTCGTAATGAGTGAAAAGACTGGAGCCTAAAAACAAAATAGTGGGAAGCATTTGCTCCTTTTCTCTGGCAACAAGGAGACACAATATCGCCAACTCGTTAATACTCGTCATGACGCTCCCGCTCATGGTTCTCTAAGATAGAAGATTACCCGTGAGGAATGTGCCAACACCGAGTCTACCCTATATATATATCGAATACGAAAAGGTGATGTCGTTACATCGGTCAAATGATTTCAAATGGTCGCTCAATAAGCATCCTGCTCTGAGCATATACCGAAAAATTCAGATGTTCCATATCCGATTTCAGGAGAAATTTTTTTTTCGCTCGAATACGTTCAGAATGGCTACCTGTCTCCTAAAACCTTTCAAGTCTGAGAATACCATGTAACACATTCTGGTAATGTAGTCGCAGAAAATGATGGATCTTCATTTACTCAAGTAAAAGGTAAAAATTTTCTACCGCACCGGAACCGAGAAATAGCACTATGCAATGAGGGAAAAGACTGGAGCCAAAAAACTAAATAATGGAAAACATATGCTCTGGCAATAAAGAAACACAATGTCGGCAAAAGGTCAGTACTCGTCAGTAGACTCCCTTGCATGTTTCCATCAGACATCAGGTTTCCCATGAGGAAGGAGCCTAACAATGAGTCTCCCCTATATACATCGAATACGTTAATGTGATGTCGTTTCATCGTGCAAAAGAGTTTCAAATGGTCGCCCAGCATGCATCCTGCTGTGAGCATACCAGTAAAACGTCAGATGTACCATGTCGGATTTCTGGTGAATGGTACATTTTTCGACTCGGTTTCGTCCTGAATAAGCAAATCTAAGTGAGCACATCTAGGTGAGCTCATCAACGCTTTTAAACAACCAATCCCAGGAATTTTTAATTTATTAAATACTAAGTTAAATAACACCCTGACATATCTTAAAGAATTCCAGAAAACAACTGTATACAAATCCACAAAGTCCGTGACGAGGATTCGAACCTGCGTCTGGGAGCATCCCAGACACTGCCTTAATCGACTGAGCTACGACAGGGTTAAAAGAGTTGAAACCGAAGAATATATTCAGATCTTTGCAGTGTTTAAAATATGTTTATGTTCTATGTATGTTTTAGATAAGAATACCAAATAAAGAAATCTGGTACCGCAGTCGCAGAAAATGCTGGTTCTCCATTTACTCCTGTAACATCTGCGTTAAAAATCGCGATTGCACCGGAACCGAGAACTAGCACCTCGTAATGAGTGAAAAGACTGGAGCCTAAAAACAAAATAGTGGGAAGCATTTGCTCCTTTTCTCTGGCAACAAGGAGACACAATATCGCCAACTCGTTAATACTCGTCATGACGCTCCCGCTCATGGTTCTCTAAGATAGAAGATTACCCGTGAGGAATGTGCCAACACCGAGTCTACCCTATATATATATCGAATACGAAAGGTGATGTCGTTACATCGGTCAAATGATTTCAAATGGTCGCTCAATAAGCATCCTGCTCTGAGCATATACCGAAAAATTCAGATGTTCCATATCCGATTTCAGGAGAAATTTTTTTTTCGCTCGAATACGTTCAGAATGGCTACCTGTCTCCTAAAACCTTTCAAGTCTGAGAATACCATGTAACACATTCTGGTAATGTAGTCGCAGAAAATGATGGATCTTCATTTACTCAAGTAAAAGGTAAAAATTTTCTACCGCACCGGAACCGAGAAATAGCACTATGCAATGAGGGAAAAGACTGGAGCCAAAAAACTAAATAATGGAAAACATATGCTCTGGCAATAAAGAAACACAATGTCGGCAAAAGGTCAGTACTCGTCAGTAGACTCCCTTGCATGTTTCCATCAGACATCAGGTTTCCCATGAGGAAGGAGCCTAACAATGAGTCTCCCCTATATACATCGAATACGTTAATGTGATGTCGTTTCATCGTGCAAAAGAGTTTCAAATGGTCGCCCAGCATGCATCCTGCTGTGAGCATA
>WNGS01005641.1:3728236-3752790 GCA_020271785.1 Procambarus virginalis
TTTTTTTTCGCTCGAATACGTTCAGAATGGCTACCTGTCTCCTAAAACCTTTCAAGTCTGAGAATACCATGTAACACATTCTGGTAATGTAGTCGCAGAAAATGATGGATCTTCATTTACTCAAGTAAAAGGTAAAAATTTTCTACCGCACCGGAACCGAGAAATAGCACTATGCAATGAGGGAAAAGACTGGAGCCAAAAAACTAAATAATGGAAAACATATGCTCTGGCAATAAAGAAACACAATGTCGGCAAAAGGTCAGTACTCGTCAGTAGACTCCCTTGCATGTTTCCATCAGACATCAGGTTTCCCATGAGGAAGGAGCCTAACAATGAGTCTCCCCTATATACATCGAATACGTTAATGTGATGTCGTTTCATCGTGCAAAAGAGTTTCAAATGGTCGCCCAGCATGCATCCTGCTGTGAGCATACCAGTAAAACGTCAGATGTACCATGTCGGATTTCTGGTGAATGGTACATTTTTCGACTCGGTTTCGTCCTGAATAAGCAAATCTAAGTGAGCACATCTAGGTGAGCTCATCAACGCTTTTAAACAACCAATCCCAGGAATTTTTAATTTATTAAATACTAAGTTAAATAACACCCTGACATATCTTAAAGAATTCCAGAAAACAACTGTATACAAATCCACAAAAATCCGTGACGAGGATTCGAACCTGCGTCTGGGAGCATCCCAGACACTGCCTTAATCGACTGAGCTACGACAGGGTTAAAAGAGTTGAAACCGAAGAAATATATTCAGATCTTTGCAGTGTTTAAAATATGTTTATGTTCTATGTATGTTTTAGATAAGAATACCAAATAAAGAAATCTGGTACCGCAGTCGCAGAAAATGCTGGTTCTCCATTTACTCCTGTAAACATCTGCGTTAAACATCGCGATTGCACCGGAACCGAGAACTAGCACCTCGTAATGAGTGAAAAGACTGGAGGCAAAAAACAAAATAGTGGGAAGTATTTGCTCCTTTTCTCTGGCAACAAGGAGACGCAATGTCGCCAACTCGTTAATACTCGTCAGGACGCTCCCGCGCATGGTTCTCTAAGAAAGCAGATTACCCGTGAAGAATGTGCCAACACCGAGTCTACCCTATATATATATCGAATACGAAAAGGTGATGTCGTTTCATCGTTCAAATGAGTTTCAAACTATTCGCTCAATAAGCACCCTGGTCTGAACATATACCGAAAAATTCAAATGTTCCATTACCGATTTCAGGAGAAATTTTTTTTCGCTCGAATACGTTCAGAATGGCTACCTGTCTCCTAAAACCTTTCAAGTCTGAGAATACCATGTAACACATTCTGGTAATGTAGTCGCAGAAAATGATGGATCTTCATTTACTCAAGTAAAAGGTAAAAATTTTCTACCGCACCGGAACCGAGAAATAGCACTATGCAATGAGGGAAAAGACTGGAGCCAAAAAACTAAATAATGGAAAACATATGCTCTGGCAATAAAGAAACACAATGTCGGCAAAAGGTCAGTACTCGTCAGTAGACTCCCTTGCATGTTTCCATCAGACATCAGGTTTCCCATGAGGAAGGAGCCTAACAATGAGTCTCCCCTATATACATCGAATACGTTAATGTGATGTCGTTTCATCGTGCAAAAGAGTTTCAAATGGTCGCCCAGCATGCATCCTGCTGTGAGCATACCAGTAAAACGTCAGATGTACCATGTCGGATTTCTGGTGAATGGTACATTTTTCGACTCGGTTTCGTCCTGAATAAGCAAATCTAAGTGAGCACATCTAGGTGAGCTCATCAACGCTTTTAAACAACCAATCCCAGGAATTTTTAATTTATTAAATACTAAGTTAAATAACACCCTGACATATCTTAAAGAATTCCAGAAAACAACTGTATACAAATCCACAAAAATCCGTGACGAGGATTCGAACCTGCGTCTGGGAGCATCCCAGACACTGCCTTAATCGACTGAGCTACGACAGGGTTAAAAGAGTTGAAACCGAAGAAATATATTCAGATCTTTGCAGTGTTTAAAATATGTTTATGTTCTATGTATGTTTTAGATAAGAATACCAAATAAAGAAATCTGGTACCGCAGTCGCAGAAAATGCTGGTTCTCCATTTACTCCTGTAAACATCTGCGTTAAAAATCGCGATTGCACCGGAACCGAGAACTAGCACCTCGTAATGAGTGAAAAGACTGGAGCCTAAAAACAAAATAGTGGGAAGCATTTGCTCCTTTTCTCTGGCAACAAGGAGACACAATATCGCCAACTCGTTAATACTCGTCAGGACGCTCCCGCGCATGGTTCTCTAAGAAAGCAGATTACCCGTGAAGAATGTGCCAACACCGAGTCTACCCTATATATATATCGAATACGAAAAGGTGATGTCGTTTCATCGTTCAAATGAGTTTCAAACTATTCGCTCAATAAGCACCCTGGTCTGAACATATACCGAAAAATTCAGATGTTCCATATCCGATTTCAGGAGAAATTTTTTTTTCGCTCGAATACGTTCAGAATGGCTACCTGTCTCCTAAAACCTTTCAAGTCTGAGAATACCATGTAACACATTCTGGTAATGTAGTCGCAGAAAATGATGGATCTTCATTTACTCAAGTAAAAGGTAAAAATTTTCTACCGCACCGGAACCGAGAAATAGCACTATGCAATGAGGGAAAAGACTGGAGCCAAAAAACTAAATAATGGAAAACATATGCTCTGGCAATAAAGAAACACAATGTCGGCAAAAGGTCAGTACTCGTCAGTAGACTCCCTTGCATGTTTCCATCAGACATCAGGTTTCCCATGAGGAAGGAGCCTAACAATGAGTCTCCCCTATATACATCGAATACGTTAATGTGATGTCGTTTCATCGTGCAAAAGAGTTTCAAATGGTCGCCCAGCATGCATCCTGCTGTGAGCATACCAGTAAAACGTCAGATGTACCATGTCGGATTTCTGGTGAATGGTACATTTTTCGACTCGGTTTCGTCCTGAATAAGCAAATCTAAGTGAGCACATCTAGGTGAGCTCATCAACGCTTTTAAACAACCAATCCCAGGAATTTTTAATTTATTAAATACTAAGTTAAATAACACCCTGACATATCTTAAAGAATTCCAGAAAACAACTGTATACAAATCCACAAAGTCCGTGACGAGGATTCGAACCTGCGTCTGGGAGCATCCCAGACACTGCCTTAATCGACTGAGCTACGACAGGGTTAAAAGAGTTGAAACCGAAGAAATATATTCAGATCTTTGCAGTGTTTAAAATATGTTTATGTTCTATGTATGTTTTAGATAAGAATACCAAATAAAGAAATCTGGTACCGCAGTCGCAGAAAATGCTGGTTCTCCATTTACTCCTGTAAACATCTGCGTTAAAAATCGCGATTGCACCGGAACCGAGAACTAGCACCTCGTAATGAGTGAAAAGACTGGAGCCTAAAAACAAAATAGTGGGAAGCATTTGCTCCTTTTCTCTGGCAACAAGGAGACACAATATCGCCAACTCGTTAATACTCGTCAGGACGCTCCCGCGCATGGTTCTCTAAGAAAGCAGATTACCCGTGAAGAATGTGCCAACACCGAGTCTACCCTATATATATATCGAATACGAAAAGGTGATGTCGTTCATCGTTCAAATGATTTCAAATATTCGCTCAATAAGCACCCTGGTCTGACATATACCGAAAAATTCAGATGTTCCATATCCGATTTCAGGAGAAATTTTTTTTTCGCTCGAATACGTTCAGAATGGCTACCTGTCTCCTAAAACCTTTCAAGTCTGAGAATACCATGTAACACATTCTGGTAATGTAGTCGCAGAAAATGATGGATCTTCATTTACTCAAGTAAAAGGTAAAAATTTTCTACCGCACCGGAACCGAGAAATAGCACTATGCAATGAGGGAAAAGACTGGAGCCAAAAAACTAAATAATGGAAAACATATGCTCTGGCAATAAAGAAACACAATGTCGGCAAAAGGTCAGTACTCGTCAGTAGACTCCCTTGCATGTTTCCATCAGACATCAGGTTTCCCATGAGGAAGGAGCCTAACAATGAGTCTCCCCTATATACATCGAATACGTTAATGTGATGTCGTTTCATCGTGCAAAAGAGTTTCAAATGGTCGCCCAGCATGCATCCTGCTGTGAGCATACCAGTAAAACGTCAGATGTACCATGTCGGATTTCTGGTGAATGGTACATTTTTCGACTCGGTTTCGTCCTGAATAAGCAAATCTAAGTGAGCACATCTAGGTGAGCTCATCAACGCTTTTAAACAACCAATCCCAGGAATTTTTAATTTATTAAATACTAAGTTAAATAACACCCTGACATATCTTAAAGAATTCCAGAAAACAACTGTATACAAATCCACAAAGTCCGTGACGAGGATTCGAACCTGCGTCTGGGAGCATCCCAGACACTGCCTTAATCGACTGAGCTACGACAGGGTTAAAAGAGTTGAAACCGAAGAAATATATTCAGATCTTTGCAGTGTTTAAAATATGTTTATGTTCTATGTATGTTTTAGATAAGAATACCAAATAAAGAAATCTGGTACCGCAGTCGCAGAAAATGCTGGTTCTCCATTTACTCCTGTAAACATCTGCGTTAAAAATCGCGATTGCACCGGAACCGAGAACTAGCACCTCGTAATGAGTGAAAAGACTGGAGCCTAAAAACAAAATAGTGGGAAGCATTTGCTCCTTTTCTCTGGCAACAAGGAGACACAATATCGCCAACTCGTTAATACTCGTCATGACGCTCCCGCTCATGGTTCTCTAAGATAGAAGATTACCCGTGAGGAATGTGCCAACACCGAGTCTACCCTATATATATATCGAATACGAAAAGGTGATGTCGTTACATCGGTCAAATGATTTCAAATGGTCGCTCAATAAGCATCCTGCTCTGAGCATATACCGAAAAATTCAGATGTTCCATATCCGATTTCAGGAGAAATTTTTTTTTCGCTCGAATACGTTCAGAATGGCTACCTGTCTCCTAAAACCTTTCAAGTCTGAGAATACCATGTAACACATTCTGGTAATGTAGTCGCAGAAAATGATGGATCTTCATTTACTCAAGTAAAAGGTAAAAATTTTCTACCGCACCGGAACCGAGAAATAGCACTATGCAATGAGGGAAAAGACTGGAGCCAAAAAACTAAATAATGGAAAACATATGCTCTGGCAATAAAGAAACACAATGTCGGCAAAAGGTCAGTACTCGTCAGTAGACTCCCTTGCATGTTTCCATCAGACATCAGGTTTCCCATGAGGAAGGAGCCTAACAATGAGTCTCCCCTATATACATCGAATACGTTAATGTGATGTCGTTTCATCGTGCAAAAGAGTTTCAAATGGTCGCCCAGCATGCATCCTGCTGTGAGCATACCAGTAAAACGTCAGATGTACCATGTCGGATTTCTGGTGAATGGTACATTTTTCGACTCGGTTTCGTCCTGAATAAGCAAATCTAAGTGAGCACATCTAGGTGAGCTCATCAACGCTTTTAAACAACAAATCCCAGGAATTTTTAATTTATTAAATACTAAGTTAAATAACACCCTGACATATCTTAAAGAATTCCAGAAAACAACTGTATACAAATCCACAAAGTCCGTGACGAGGATTCGAACCTGCGTCTGGGAGCATCCCAGACACTGCCTTAATCGACTGAGCTACGACAGGGTTAAAAGAGTTGAAACCGAAGAAATATATTCAGATCTTTGCAGTGTTTAAAATATGTTTATGTTCTATGTATGTTTTAGATAAGAATACCAAATAAAGAAATCTGGTACCGCAGTCGCAGAAAATGCTGGTTCTCCATTTACTCCTGTAAACATCTGCGTTAAAAATCGCGATTGCACCGGAACC
This sequence comes from Procambarus virginalis, assembly GCA_020271785.1. Lineage (NCBI taxonomy): Eukaryota > Metazoa > Arthropoda > Malacostraca > Decapoda > Cambaridae > Procambarus > Procambarus virginalis. Next base: position 3,734,124 of record WNGS01005641.1, read on the forward strand.
GAGAACTAGCACCTCGTAATGAGTGAAAAGACTGGAGCCTAAAAACAAAATAGTGGGAAGCATTTGCTCCTTTTCTAAAAAGAAACACCTTTTTTCAATAACTTTAAACTACTGTACTTTTTGGACTTATCCTAAAGACTCCAAGCAATTTTCCCACTGCACAGCTAGTTTAATTGCCAGATAATATTTTTTAGCATGATTTAATGATTTTAAGCAAAAAAATCACATATGAGTATATATATATAATATATATGTTTAATAACATTTATTATTATGTTGTTAATTGCTAAAATTTGCATGTGTTTTATTATAAGTGATTAATGCAAGCTTATTTAAACAAAAATTGCCACATTTGATGTATAACTGCTGATGGATCTACTGTACATTATTAACGTTCAACGACACCACAGTGAACCGAACATTTTATTAACTACCACAATAAATTATTCTAAAAGACAGATAATAAAGGTTATTACAAATCATGTCTAATTAAAAAAGAGCTTTATAGGTTATCTACGCTGCTACTGTGCCCAGTTATAACTCAAAACTGTACTAGGCTACAGCTAAAATTCTTTGCAATGCTAAGCGCTTATCTTTTGTAGTTTCAAGAGGCAAAAACATGAAGAAAAGTGTAGAGGTGCTATAAAAATATGTCTTTTTAAAAAACAAACTTTAATAATCTTGAATTTTCCATTAATTATGGGTTTTAGATAGAGTACAGTATAATATTATACTGTACTGGTATGTGTGTGTGTATGTATGTATGTGTGTGTATATATATCTATACTATATATATATATATTATCTATCTCTATATATATCTAGATATATGATATATATATATATATAATATATATATATATATATCATATATATATATATATATATATATATATAGATATATATATATATATATATATAATGTTGTACCTAGTAGCTAGAATGCAGTTCTGGTCTACTATGCAAGGCCCAACTTGCTTAATAAGCCAAGTTTTCCAAAATTTCAATATTTTTCAAATTTTTTTCTAAATTGAAATTAGTCATATCATTCATTATGTATGAGCTAGTTTTTTTTAAATTTGAGTTAAAACTAACGTAGATATATGACCGAACCTAACCAACCCTACCTAACCTAACCTATCTTAACCTAACCTAAACTAACATAACTAAATCAATATTTATGTTCTTAATATAATATAATAATATTTAAATAAACCAATAGGAAACAATTTTTGAAAATAAAGAAAATCACTTGGCCTATTGGGCAAATCAGGCCTTGCATAGTAGGCCAAGATGTGTGTTCTGGCTACTAGGTACGATATATATACTCTAGGTATGTATGTTGTGTATGTATATATGTATATTACACCATTAAGTTGTCTCCACAGTTTCAACTTGATTTTCTAGCATGTTTAATTTACACAGGTACTAAGTTCAGACTAAGCTAAATAGTATTCTACCATCAATACTGTATTATGAAGCATGGAAATTCTATGTTGAATCTTCATTGCTACAGAAATATATGCCTGAAAGGGTATACAAATACTGTACCTTGCAAGCTGTACATTTACAATTATTTGTGAAATAATTATATATATTGATCCTTCAGTAATAATTACTTTCTTTAATTTTTAAAGCCCTTAATTTTGCTTGTACAATCCATACGAAAATAAGTCAATAATACTAAATTAAATAAGTAATGAACACAATACGGTATATATAGTATATATAGTTTACAATCGAAGTTTCTCTTGTTAATCTTAGTTTCAAGATGAAAATATTATATCAAAGTGATAACAACCTCTTGTAAAATCAGAACTTTATTATCCTTCATCATTCCATTTTGAATGACAAATCTATTATCATCAAATCTAAAAAGGTAAATAAAAAGAGTATGCAAAACAATTACTGAAATTAAGTTAAAAACACATTTAAAGTTTAAGCATAAAGCTTGAAGATTAAAATTTGGATAAATAGAAGAACAGTTGTAAACTTTAGTTAAAATATACAAGTAAAAACTTGGTAATAAATGAGATAAATGGAATATAACAAACTACCCATGTTAATGGCTGAATAAGATGGTTATTGACAAAATACAAAAGTTATGACAAGGCACGTACATCACTTATTTCATGAAAAATAAACATTAGAAAACTCTCACACAAATTAATAAAAAACTGCTAAAAGCTTCAAAAATATTATGAAGAAGTATAATTTCAGATTTTACAAGATATTTGCCATCACTTTGGTGTTCATTTTCATCGTGACAAAATATATACAGTATATACAATTACACATGCATATATGAACAGTCATTTTCAAGGATCAACATAACAATTATGTCACTTTTCAAAGGACAGTTTGGGAAGACATGACAGAACATTCAACTCATGTACTTACTATGTGATCCAAATACACAAGGTTTGGTTTAATCTGGAGTCTTGTAAAAAAAACTCCAGTAGGAAGCTGGGGGTCTGCATCTAGTAAGTTAGTTATGCTATGGTATATTATCATCTTTTATATCAGTGTTTAATTAGATTGTATCAAATTTCTGTATAGGATGCTATATTTATCTTGTTAAATATGGGCAGTCGAGTAATTTTTAATTTTTTTACTGGACCTTAATTCAACTTTTAATGCCTAATTTGTGAGCATAAACAGCAGTAATTCATCCCGATTTCTTACTGCCATCTTTGTCATCCAAAGGCAGAGCACAAGAGACAGCACATGAAGGATAAAGTTGTGTTTGTCATCAGGGTATTATGTCACCTGATCATCCATTCACGCCCAGTCAAACAGGTGTACTGTACATATGAAAATAGTATCCAGTGCCTCATATTCAATTACTCTCATGCAATCAAGCAAAGAGGCACGCGTTAGTCCTTACCCTTCGGCATCACTTGCCAAGGATTAAGGGACTTCATGTTTCATTCTATTTGATTATGTAATGTAAGTCATATGTTAAATACATATATATATATATATATATATATATATATATATATATATATATATATATATATATATATATATATATACATTATATATATCTAATTAAAGTGATTCTTCTTACGTAGTATTTTTGTTAGTTCATTAATTATAAAGTTACGATGACTTGCAACTATACATCATAATTCATGCATTGATGAGTTCTCACTTAATTTCTACTTAAAAAATACACTCTCCTCCAAATATAAAGAATCAGAAGTTAAAAACTGGTAAGCTGTGAAAACATTGTTAAGTTCATTCCCAATCTAGACTCAGACCGAAGGTTTTTGACTTGCCAGGGAGTAAAGTCTTTATTACACAAACTAATCACTACGTATCAAAGAAAAATCAAAACAATGTATTTTAATTTCCATTCTAAACAGTGCATGATGTAGGTCAAAACAACATACCATAATTGGAGAGAGATATTTTATTACAATTTTATGTTAATTTAAATATTTTGATACTTCTTTAATTAATAATAAACATCTAAGCATCAAAAATCATACTGATTAAAATGAGTCAAGTTAAAAATTTCTTGAATATTGTCCAACTAGAGTAGTATTAACTGTTCTTCATCATTATATTTTTAACAAAAGTTTCCAGTATGAACATTTTGTAAATCACTCCATTGGAATACTTTACTGCTCTTTGGTAATGAATTCCAAGACCTTAACCATCAATCTGTTTACTGTATGGTCTACTTTTTCCAGTCCTGCATTCATGAGTTTTTTGGCCAGTTTGTCATGACTCTACAATAATACTGTAATGTATAAAGTTAAATTTAAATTAACTTTATTATATTTATTAATCTTACATACCTGATCATATTACTGTATTTATAATCTGAACAGTTTATCTTTTTTAGTATGCTCGGAAAGTAGCTACATTTCTTATGAGGGTAGTCTTCTGTAAGATCTCCAGCCAGAACATATACTTTTTTAGTGCTGCAGAAATAGTCCTAAAGGCTTCTATATGTTTAACTTGATGTCCTATAAATATGTTGCCTCTTGCACTTTGAAAAATATAAGATAATTACGAGGAGAAAACACTAAACCAGTAAGTCTATATAGCGCTAAAAAAAAAAAAAGTGAGACTTATGACAACAAGTATATGTAAGTGAGAGAATAGAAAGTACTGCAATTAGACAGAAATCCCAAAGTAAAAGAAATGAAGAAAAAAACAAAATTCAAAAATGGTATTCACTGCAAGAGCAATGTAAATGTAAAGAAAATGGTACCAACATTCTGGTGACTGAAAAGAAACCATAGTTCAAGGAAAGAGAAAGGAATACTCTTGCAATTTTTGTGTTGCTGAAAAAACAAATTTAAGAAACAATGAAAACTTGTAGTACAATTGGCTTCATTCTCGACTTGCAATCGGGGGTCTCAGGTTAATTTCCTGGACAGAACAAAACTGGTCGGGCATTTTTCCTTTCATCTACTGCCTCTGTTTACCAAGCAGTAAATAGATACCTAGGAGTCAGGCAACTGTTGTCGGGTTGCATCCTGGGGAGGGTCAGTAATTCAACCTTGGGTGGGTGGGTACAGGCCTTGATACAAGCCTAAGGTATACAAACACACATGCTTTCTGTCCCCGAGAAAACAAATTATTTTTAAACAAGCTCTCAAATTTCAATAGCCAAATTCAGTTAACATAAAAGAAAAAAATGCTACTATCCAAGATCAAAGAACTTACCCACATCTGCAGCTGTAACTACCATTTACTAACTGCTGTGTAATGCTTGTTCTTCATAACACACTGCTTTGTAAACATATTACTGTTACATAGAAGGTTAGGGGAAAATTTACCTATTATTTTATGTTTTTTACATTTTTAGTAAAAAAAAAATCCAATTACAATGCTTCCAATGTAAATGAAACTACCAATGCAAACTATTTAGTTCATGTGGGAAAATCTTGGTTACTTTTGCATATTATGAAGTTATTTGGGAAATTCTTACATCCTAAATAGTATTTCATAACTTAAAATCATGCACATACTGCCTCTAATTTTTTAAAAGAAAACTAAATTTGGAAGAGAGTGTATACATAGTTGCATAGTATGATGGAAGTCCCATATTCCCTAATTTCAACAGGGAACAGCTCTACCCACATAAAGCAAATTACAAAGTAAAAGCTTTACTTTCATGGTGCTTTGGGAATGGCAAAAAAAGTTTCAGGATGGCCAAGCTTACTGAACAGCCAAACTTCTATGCACCAGGATACTAGAACAATACAAACAGTAATGTTATATTATGTGTTCATTTGCATATCTTCTAAGAGATGTACATATGTAAACAGATGTACTTGTAAACATATTTATATAAAAAGGCATGGGAAAAATCACCAACTTTATTCATCATACCATATTTTATATACAAACACAGAGTCCTCAGGTATAAGGGTAATTAATTTGGATGCAACTGTACAATCACCTGTATATAATATGCATTAATATCCTCACTGAACAGCCTTCTTTGAGTTACTGCAGAAATCTATGGATTCAGAGTTCTAAAGAACTATTTATTCTTGCATTAAAAACTTTGATACCAACTTTTATTCTTGAATTTGGTTCATACAATTTCAAACTGTATTTGCTAGCAACCAGTAGTAACTTGGACAACATTTATCCACTCTCCCCTGTCCCTCCATAGAAGGGGTAATCAGCGGAGAATGGCAACCAAGATAATGAGACTCGAAAAGTGCTGTGGTGGCCGTCATTGTCGCACTGCAGTACTTGAAGAGGCATACTACTTGTGTTGCTGTCTTACATCACCAACTGATATTAACAACAGTGACTGTACTTAAACTCCTATTGTACAGTTTAATAAATTCTACATCCTACAGCTTATAAAAAATGGCATCAAGAAAGAACTAAGAAATGTGAATGATTATGACAAAACTTAAGTACTGTACTGTTAAATGATATGAAATATTTATTTAAAATATTGCAATGCAACTCCATTTAATCAATAAGACAGTACATATGTATTATGATTTGAATTTACAAGTTTTATGTGACTTGTTGAGAATTCAGGAATCTTCATCATTCACATAAGAGAATGAGCTTGCAAGTGGTACTGGATTGGTTACTTATAATTAAAGAGATCCACATCTCCCTTACAAAAATAAAAAAGTGCAAAAAAAGCACTAGAAAAATCAAAGAATTCCTTACATCTTCCAAATAATGTGGAGTTTAAATGTAATAAAAATTTATACAAATAAATAATGAATCATATATAATTAGTCTTTAAGTAAATATTTTGTCGTTATATTCTATAATCCCTAGGCATAACTGGGCTCCAATGAGACATCACATTCATTAACAAACTTTCTTAACAACTCTCACATTATTGTCAGTAGATACAAACAGTAATAATAAGATGAAAGAGGCAGCCAAACTGGCTTCCCTTTTATATGGCACAAGTCAGTAATTTGATTAAAATATTTGCTGAACAGACCTTCTCACACAGGACACTTATTCCGTAGTTTATGCGAAGACAACTTACTCTCACTTTCAGTGTTAAAGTTGAAAGTCAAGCATGGCAAATTTAAGGTTATAAACATTTTATGTTTTAAATATTTGTGTACTTTCTTTACATACAAACAAAAATGGTTTAAATTTTAGTACACAAACTTGTTTTTAGGATTAATAATTTTTGTTACAGGTTCCTATTGTAGCCATTTTTATAATTCCCAATTTTTTAAAATAAAATAGAATTTTCAAATACCATCTCAACAATTTAAGTTTTCTCCACACTATTCATAGAAATCATTTATTAAACTAATCTATATAACTAGTGGAATTTTTGAAAGGTAAGAATAGAGATCCAGTGTGGGAATCATGGTAATATCTGCACCAGCCATGAAACCTTGGTATCTGAGTCTTCGTATTTCCTCCATCACCACTAGTGTGTAAGTTAACCATTCCACCATTTCTTAAGTGTAATCTTTACAAACCATACACAAATATCAGTTTTTCCACCACCCTTTTAATACCATACTCATCTCCACTGCCATCTACAGTAAAACTATTCCAATGTCAATCTCCTCCACCATAAATCTGCATGCATGACTATAACCACTCCACCTATGATGAAAAAGTACTTACACATTCTTGGTTTGCCCCTTTTGGTATTCAATTGGGGATTGAATAGCCTTGAGGAAGTCCTTTTGAGTTTGAAGAAGGTGTCTAATCTGTGACACCCACTGGTTTCTGTCATCATCCGTGGCTCCTTGACACACAACAGCGAGGTTAGGTTTCCGAGGGTCGGCTGACTTCAACAGAAATTTCAATGGGTCTCCATCATCGACCTTTTCTTCTAATGTCATTTTGTTGACCTAAAAGAAAAGCAGAAGCTGCATGCTAAATAGTATTGCAACTGGCACACTACAGTACAGTATTTTAATCCTTTAACCACTGCAATGCTTAGTGCCTTAGGTGCTCGATGGGTGGTGCATTTTTGTTTAGCAACATTTTAATGTTTTTAATATTTTTTCACTCTGATTTGAAATGAAAATTGTTGAGCTAGACAATATTTTGAAATTTTTCTATTTTTTTTTACATTTTCAGTTAATGTTAATTCATTAACAATTGCATCATGATGTAATGCAACAAGAAACAATTGTGCAGTGCAGGGGTTAAAGCATATTTTATTTTTCTGAATTCATGAAACATAAATAAAGAATGGCATTTTTTTCATGTCTTAAATGTAATGTAATATTATGTCAAGCTATGATGCTCAAGGTCTGCATGCAAAATAAACACTGTTCCACTCTCAGATTATATACTACTAACTCTTCCATCTGTGACACATTCTCTTGTGTTGACGAGGGTGGTATTTGCCATTAGCTACTAATCAAGTTCAGTTTAATGAGTGAATAGACAAAACAGCCAGTTTTTGAAGTGGAGATTCTTCAGGAAATATGTTTTTAAGAGTCCATTGAAAAAATAGTTACCATAATTTAATAATTTAATAAAAGTACAGTTTGACAAGAAGAGCAATACATATATATACGCGTAAAAATGCTTCAGTTGACAGTATTGCTATGCCAGTGTGCTGGACTGTGGAATTAAAGTTAAAAGGTGACAAATAAATAGTAGTAAATTCCCTAAACTGGGTAGGTAATATCATCACAATAAGGTTAGGACAAACGATAAGGTTAGGTTAGTTTGTGTTAGGAGGTTGTACAGCAAATGTTAGGACAAAAGCCCTGAGAATGATACAGATATTGCTTTAAGCAGAGCACAGCAGGAGAAGAGAGGAGAGTGTATGGCACAGAGATGTTAGACAAGAATAACCGAGTTAAGTGACAGGTGTTAGTTGACAAAGAGAAGTAAAAACAACATAAGGTATGGGATCTATCCATCATGGACTGCTAAAAGGGAGCAAGGGTGGGAAACAAGAGCATGTTAAGAGGTGTAACTGGAATGACAGGAACGTCAAATTCCCCACCATTCCCGAAAGATTGTATATAAAAAAGTTGAACTTGTATATTAAATATACAGTACATACAGATGAATATTGCAGCAAGTACATTCTGTTGGAGCAACACTGGACCAATGTTATCAACAGTAAATCAGTGTTAGTGACACTGAACCAACAGTGCTTCAACAAATTTCCAATCATCTCTGGCTTCTACTCTACAAAGAACTCTGTGCTGACAAATATTTACTAATTTATGACTAACCTGTAAATGGCTTCTATATGCATAAACTGGATTAGAAAATTGGTTCTTCTTCCGACCACTTTCAGAAAAGATAATGGATTGTTCAAACAAAAACACCATTAAATCCTTCCCTCTGAAATTGTGACCAGATGTTCCTTCACAACACAACAATGGGCCATATAGCAGGAGTTTGCCCTGAGACATAATCTTGCCCTGAAGGAAAAATACAGATAATTAGTAAAAAAAAATATTTGTAATGGTTATTATCTGGAAAAAAAAATATAAATGAAACTAGACATTTTGCAATCTATTGTCCCATTAGGAAGATCGAGTTTTTAAAGGAAGCAAAGAATCAAACACACACAGAACAACCCGCTGATCTGAAGTTCAATCCTAGACTTTAATTCCTTTCCTAAACCTGTAAATTCGAAAATGTTTATATCATTACTTTTAACAAATGAAGTTAGTGACTTAGTTTCCATATACTTCCTTACTAACTATTAATGGGTCTTCATGATATCTAAACCCTGCCAAATTAGAAACAACAAAGGAGATGAAAAACTGTATACAAATCTTTCAATATATGGATGAAGAAAAACACAAACCACAAATTGTAGATTGATATCACAGTAAACAAGACCTCCCTCACCCTTGGTGGGTGGTTAAATGAGTAATAAATAAAATAACTACTACATTATAAAGAGGACTCCTGTATGAATTATATAAACTGTTATATTCAAGACACCACTACTTACGTCAAAACCTTGTAACCGTCCAACATTCATCATGTCATTGGCCGCTTTTGGTACAACAATCATGATGTTCAGCGCTCTCTTGATGCTCTCTGCTTCCTGTTGTAGTCCAGCTCTCTCTGTATGTTTGTGGATGTCTCTCAAGAGCAGTTGGTATTTCATCAGTCTTTGCACTGGCTTGATTAACAAATCTGGTAACTGGAGCTTGTGGCCTAATTTTTGTCTCAGTTCCTGAAGAGAAATCAGTCTTCAAAATGTTATTTTGCTCACCAGTATATGAGAGATTTAAAAGCCTGGCCCCGAGTGTCTCGAAATTTCAGGTGAGCCCAATATATTTTGATGTATTAAAAATAAAGGGCATCTGTATGTGCTGTTTACATTTTTTGTGTTATATAAATAGGGCAACATTCAAGGTTTACTTCCATTAGATTACAGTACTGTATATAGAAATTGTGTAAATATATATATATTTTTTTAATGTTCCTTTTCTTTAATTCCAAGGTACCTATTTACTACCATATAAGGAAATTTGCTCAATATCTTGTCCTGAATGGGACTAGAACTAAAAATTAGATATCTCAGCTTACAGTACTCTGTGTGTGACCCAACAACAACTTTCATACTGTGAAGGCTTCCATACTAGGCAACACTAAACCATCACCATTACATACCTCAAAATAATTGGAGTACTCAGATACAATATATTCGGATGTAGGTTTGTTTTGACAGTACTTTATGTATATTTGAAGCCTCTTCTCACTGCGTTGGAAAACTCCTCCAATTTCTTCAGGGTGTTCTAAACATCGTTCTATGTTCTTCATAAAGAAGCTGGAAATGTAATAGGTATATAAAGATTAATGGATTCATAATGAAATAACCTCTTATATAAATTAAGCATTAGTACTGTAATAAGTACAGTAACAAAACAGAACATAATAAGCACTTACTCTCTATGCCACTCATAAATGGCTTCCAAATTTCCAAATACCATCTTGTCCTTCCCATCTTTCAGGTCTTCTGGCATTTTTACCTCTGACTCTGGATTACGCATCTCTATGATATAACCTTCAACTACATCTGCTAGGTCTCGGACATAAAGACGTTCTGTTTCCACCAGCTCCGCAATTACAAATTGTCGTTTATGAAGTTCTCGCTGTTCTTTTGTCATATCACAATCACCTGCAGATACATTTTAAAGTAGGCCTCGTGAAATGGTAATAGAAATGATAACGCCATACATAGAGCTGAATTTCTTTTTCATCAAAATTTTACACTGTGTAAGATTTCTAAAAAATATAATTTTCCAAATTAAGTCAAAAGTTAACTACAAAACCTTCTTGGAGATACAAACCCGGACTAGAATCTTGTACAAGAAGTGAATGAGGTAGGGCTGAGGCCCCCAAATCGGCATCATCTGACAGTTGTGAGGTTAAGAGAGCACCTTGAGAGGGTAAGGGAGACGAGGCTTCATCACCAGAGCACCCATCTCCTGAACTTCTCCATTCTTTCAAGCGTTCACTAGTTTCAGAATGCTGTTCCTTTTGAAAGAAATTAAACTGTTATTACTGAAGTTATAATACAGTAGTTAAACTAGTTATACAAACACGAAGTTCCTCATGTTTTCCATATGAACTTTAAATAGCTAATGAACAGTGATGTTTTTATTTTTAAAGTTTTAAATTCTATTTCTAATGACAACTTTTTTCATTACCAATGCCAAGATTTCATATTTATAAATACAGCTTTGAGTAAATATAAAAATCACCTTTCTGAGCAATACCATTTGATTGCCCCATTAGGCAAGATCTGTTGGATTATCTGAACAAGGATCATGAGAGTTAAGTAGATAACATTCTCAGCACCAACACTACTGGGAACTTTTTAAGCTGTCCCTGCAGGGTTTTAACCTATCCAACTGCTCCATAAGCTTAAAGCTGACTTTTCTCTGAATACAGGGCCATTGTATAATACAATTACTATACTGTATTGTATAGACATATAGTACTGACATGTGAAAGGAAGAAAACACTCATCAGCAGATTTATATTTACAATCCAGATTCAGCAATATCTTTGACACTCAGACGCCTGAGAGGAAAAAAATCCCATTCTCTGTGCTAACACAGGGATCATGGAAAGTGGATGTGCACTTTTCACGAAACCAGCCTGCCAAAAGCAGCCGAGAGACTAGGTTATTACTGACATTTTGGACAACCTCATGATTGAAAGTGATAAAAATGCCACTTATGAATGATTTTGACTTCATATAGGTTTATACTCAAACATATAGGTTTAATTTTTTTTTATTGATGGCAGTGATACTGCAAAGTGTGGGTCAGGTTACAAATGGTATGGTTGGTCAGTTGTGATTACTTTGATGATACAATGCCATGTGATTATTCCACACCAGATGGTATACCACCAATTTTTTTCAGTCGACCATTTCATCATCCACATTCGCCTAAAGCTAATCATGACGCAGCTCGTATGAGTGGGCTACCATATGTTATTGGGCACTGAGGAGAGGGAGGATGGTGAAAATGATACCACATGGCACCCTACACTACTGAAAACTTCTCTTGGCTTCTGAGCTGTAGCTGGTCATGACCAATCTGCAGATGGTCATCGCTCACCTGCTGCTGACCATGCCCACCGGCACCTGCAAGTGGTAGGGGTGACCAAAACTTCATCAAAGAGTAATTCCAGAGTGTGAGGATGACAATGATGATAAGGGTACAGTTGATGTTAGAAGTTAGGGGTCGCATGCAGGGATACAAATCATCATTACCAGAGTCATATCCAACTTGCTGCATGATACAGCCAACTTAACTGTATGCAGTCACAAAAAAGGTGCAAGTCACCAACAAGCACAGTGTCCTCGTGGCTGACCTGTGCCCAACTTAAGAATCAATAAAATTGTGATGGAAACAGATACCATGATTTTTGTGCCAAAAAATTAAGTAACACTCTTCAAATTCACTTGTGCTTACATGATAAAAACTATGGTTTATATGGATAAACATGAAAATGAATGAACTATGTATGTTTGGCCTTGATGCCAATGATACATGATAAAAAAATATTCCTCTTCTAGTTATCCAGGACTGGATTAAGCTAATCTAGTCATCACCTGGTAACTAATGACTACAGAAACTACTTGAGAAGTATTATGTGGTGCCAGGGTGAAGAATGTCACCTGTCTGTCTTGATTATTGTTTAGAAGCCAGAACAGATCTTACCTTAGAGATAAACTGAATACAAAACTGTTGTTCAGAAATACTGTACTATAGTTCTATTGCTGAACCCAGGATAGTTTTCATAAACATCTTACATGACAGCTTGCAGTTTTCTCTATATGCCAGACAGTAGTTTTCTCATTTCTTGTTGTTCTCTCGCTATATGTACGTTGCTTTGTGTTTGGGTGGTCATTCACCAGAGTGGAGGATAAATCAAGAGATGTTATTCCTGAAATATGCTGTTTGCACCAGCTTAAAGTTTTCCTGAATTTTTTCTCAAAGCTCTGGGACAAACCCCGAGTTAACTTTGGAGGTGAAAAAGTATTTTTGGTTGAAACAATGATGGAATTTTTTTTATCTGCTTCCATTTTTCAACTTGTATTTAAAATATTTATATCTGAAATTATTGTTTTCCATAAATAAAAACTGGAAATGTGTAATTGACACATAAATGAAGAGTGCATATGAGTGTTAATTTGCTATTTTCAGCTTTACAGCCTGTCATTATTTGCTAGCTTGAGATAACTCTTCCAATGTAACATATTTCTCACTATTTTCCTTGTTCTCTCTTTCCACTTTACCTCATACTCACTAGTCTTTCCTCAAAATTTACTACCTTCATTCAAACCTTCAACATTCTTTTTAATAATACTATAACAGAGTCTAAGAGTATTTAATAATACTATACAAGAGTAAGAGTATTTAATAATACTATACAAGAGTAAGAGTATTTAATAATACTATACCATAATACGTATTAGTGTTTATCTTACGTTTCATCCGCAAAACAGTACATTCTTTATCAAAACTACTGTGTTCTTAATTTCCACTACAGTCAGTCCTAAATCTGTCCTATTTTTCTGTGCTCATTAGCATTACACGATAATGCTAATGAGCACACCCAATTAAAGTTGAGAATGTAGTGGAGGTGCTAATTATTCCATCAATCCTCCAAATACAGCTGAAGCTCTTTAGATTATCTAGCTCTACTACTCTTCTTAATTCTTTACAGTCATGCCACAGCAGTATCTCAAAGCTGTACAATAGTCAGAACCAAAATTACTTCCTACAGTCCTCTTGCCATATCTTCCTCAATCTTTTTTCCTCTTAACGAGGATTTTCCTTCAGTCACATTAATTTAGCTTCTTTCTACAATATCACAATATTAGTTACATTTGTTTTCAGCTACCTACTCTTACAAATATGAACAAAACTTTAAACTACTCTACACTATACCTCTAATTCTCAGCCAAAATAACTGTGCTATTTAAATATGTACATCAAGTATGATATACTGTCCTGTATTCCATTTATTCCTATCATTATCTTCTGTGTTAATCTTACCTTGATCTATCCCATGATACCATCATAATGAACAACTATGCGGCATTATACAATCTTGGCACATACCTATATTATATTAAACCTTTCACTACACCAATGCTTCGTTTAAATACAGATTATACTTTCTACAAAAATACTCGTCAAAACATTTCAAAACAGTCCTCCAACTCGAGTAAAGCTCAATGACTTTGTTCACTTTTAAAAATCAAACCCACAAACTGTGTGTATTACTAGTCCAACGCATGGTGTGAAATTTTATAATACTTTTACTCAAAGTTCCCTGTTACAACGGTAATACACACAGTTGGAAGATTAGTGAAGGTTGTTCAGAATGGAATGAATTACACATTTCTCAAAGCACACAGTTTTTAAGATTTAATCTGCTTCAATTGGGATAGTTCTATAGAAACTGCACTACTGAGGCATTTGCAAGATGTCACGTTGACTTACAAACTAATACAAAGCAAGGTTGGTTCATTTATGTTCAGTAAAATAATAATTATGCTATTTGATCATCATAATCAATCAGAGGTGAAACAAATGCCTTAAATTTTCACAATTTCCAACATTATTTAATGCAATGACCAACCATTGTTCTTCTTTCACTTAAGACATCTTACAATAAAATCCACATCACTTTGCCACATGAGCTGTCTCTAGTGCATTACAATTAGTATTCTATGTAATCAACATTGATTTATCAACCCTTTACCCTTCGTAAAGAGTATAAACTCAATGAACTCATCTGGTGCTCATTTTCATTTCAAAATTCAAATAGGATAAGTACTTGGGTATTTTTTAATACTTAATCTTTTCATTTGTATTTATTTTGGTCACTTATGTACTGTACAATACTGTACTGTATATCTTTTCTGAAGACAATCCTTCTATTTTCTCCCTATTTAGTCACTTCATTAAATTATCATAAGTTTTATATCACTTTGACATTCATGAAGTCTGTTGATCTCCAATTATTTTATACAGTACTGTAGTAGCCAAGAATTGAAAAATAATATCATGCATTCATAAAACCAAGCATCAGGTACGCGCAATTATTTTCAGTGACTTCTCTTATTCACTCACGTAATGCAGTACAGTACTTTATTTTATGGTCTATCCAAAAATAATTTTTCTATCTACCTCATGTTGTTTGTTGGTGCACAACTGATAAATGCATACATGTATTTTATAGTGTATATAGGAGTATATACACAGTGTACTGCTGACTGAAGCCAAAATTTGTAATGGACCCTTCTGCAAAAATTGCAGGTTGTTGCTGTCTTTAATTTTTTATTTTATAACAGACGTAATTGTGTTTTTAACAGTACAAATCATAGTCAAATTTTTTCCAACATTTGATATAAAAATCACTAGGTAAAATTTTTAATTTGTCTATAATATTTTATCTTTTTTTAACATCAAATTTCAATCCAGTGGTTACATGAGCTCACTCCACCTGATGTCTTTTGTTATTTTCCACAATACTAAAATATAATGATCATACTACTGTTCCAGAATGAAATTCTCCCTCTGCTGCCTCTCTTTCTGGTATGATACAGTACGTATATGTTATAACAAGTTCTCTTTAAGCTGAAATTCACTGTATAATGTAGAAAATACACGATTCCGCTTGTTTCAAAAGTATATTGGTAATATGAATTATTAAATTTCTCGTATGGTAGATTCACTGGTTTGATGCAAGAGTTTGAGAATAAAAATTGAGAACAAATGTGAGAGAAAACCAGCAAGAGTCAAGGTGGTGGTGATAACCCTGCAGCTTTCAGGAAACTGCGGCAATCACAAATGAACAACTCAACCATGAGACATATAAAGATAAGGAGCACAGTTATCAAACAACTATTTATTTCACTACTTAACAGATAAGTTTGTATATTAATGAATAACACTTAAACAACAATTTTAAAAAACAAAATGATTATACATTAAACTGTTAAAGACAGCAATAATGTGAATGAAAAATGCACAACTGATCATAAAGTTTTGTTGCAATAGCTTGAATTCCATAGCTTGTGTTTCTACAATTTCTGAGAAAAGAAATCCAGTGATGATAACTGGAGAAGGAAGGAAGGGGAGGAGGAATGGGGGAAGGATTATGACAAGGGGGATGAAGGACAGGGGGGTGAGGGAGGGAAGAAAACAATTGGAAATAAATGGTAAAGGAAGAGGAATGGGGGAGGAAGTAATAGTGTGGATGGGAGGGGGAAATCAGGATTGAAGAGAGGGAGTAGGCTACAACACCAGGAGAACTGCAGTGTTACAATGCTTGTTTATCAATGTTATCTTCTTGAGGTTATCTTGAGATGATTTTGGGGCTTAGCGTCCCCGCTGCCCAGTCCTCGACCAGACCTCCTTTTTGTTACACATCCCCCAGGAAGCAGCTCATAGTAGCTGTCTAACTCCCAGGTACCTATTTACTGTTAGGTGAACAGGTGCATCAGGGTGAAAGAAACTGCCCATTTGTTGACGCCTCCATCGGGAATCGAACCTGGAACCTCAGGACTACGAATCCGAAGCGCTGTCCACTCAGCTGTGAAGCCCACATGTTGCTTATGCTTATGTAATCAATTTGTGGATATTTTCACAAAATATACAAAACCTGAACCTACTAAGTAGCCACTGTACTGTAATCTGATATCTGTACTGGTATATCTGTGGTATTGTTAGTTTTTTTTATTCTCTGATGATTTATTATATAACTACTCTTAAATTTATATATCATTTTCATTAACAAAATCCTACAAGTATACATAAACCACATCTGTCATAAATATTAACAATAAATACCAATATAGTTAACTCAATATAATAATACTAATTTCATATATACCTGTACAGTATATATACTCTAAGTATATTCTGGAAATACTTAATCAATATACCAATAGTAATGCATGCTTTTGTACAGGATATTATTCCACTAATGACTTAACCCTTACACTGCTCTAATCACTTGAGAGTGATTGACCCAGTTGCCTGTAGATGATTTAAGGAACCCCATTTAATTCAAAAGCCCCACACATTCTAGGGTGACATTTTTGACACTAGAAACATGTGTCAATTGTTTGCTATACTGTATTTAAAAAAATCCTGAGTCCCTAATTATCCTTCCAAGGGCCTTAGTAAAAATATAAGGACAATGTCTGGGGCATCACCATCCAGTGACAATGTGCAAGGCAGACATGCTAGGAACCACTGAACTTTAAACAGTAGCAAATGAGTAATTTCCATGTACAGGCATATATTTGCAGGCAAAATGTGTGCTATATGCATTATAAGATTTAGGCTTATATATAGATTTAGGTTTGTGTGTGTGTGTGTGTGTGTGTTTTTGTATTCACAAAAAATAAATAATATGAATAAATAAAGCATGCATATACAGTATTTATGCACATACAGTACCTGCATATCTGTACATACATATATATTTCCACAGTATACATAATGCATACTGTACCACTAATGCACATGAATGAAACATGTGAGCAAAAAAAAAAGTGAAACAATGAAAATGGACCAATTTATTTCTGTGCGGCATCTCACCTCATTTTAACCAAAAAACGCAACTTTTCCGGCCACTACTACAGTACATTTAAACCATGATACAGTAGATAGACTGTTTTACTTGGATTTTAGTGTTTTCTGGATATTAAATAACAACATTAAAAGTTTTTTCAGACATTTTTCTTGCACAGTTAGAGAGTTAAAGCAATTCAAAATGTAAAAAAGCCCAAATCATCACACATGAATTACACTACTGTACTGAATTCACATGTACAGTACATAGACTATTTGTAAGAAGTGATCAATTAAATTCCAACCTTATGCACAAGAAGCAAATTATTACTAAAAATGTATTATAAACACAGATAAAATAGCTACTATACACACAGAATAACTATTACTGTACTACTGCTGTAGACTACTACTACTATTAATACTGCTGTCGCTGAAACACTAGTACTGGTAGCAGAAAACAAAATGGTAAAAGAAATATAATAGCTGCTGTAATGTGGGCTCGCTCATGTTAGAAAATGTTACTGTTCCATGAAGTATTAACACAGAAAATTTACAATGATATTTAGAAAAGAACAGTGTTTAATGGGACTCTTGTCGTACATAACTTTATTACTCGGTGATAATACAATGAACTAAATAGAACAACCAAAGTATGTGCATTTTGATACATAATAAGAGTGCCCATTAAACATTAAAAATGCTACTAGTTCATGCATAAAAAGAAAACAAAGGTACACCATCCTTTAAGAAACTGAAATGGCTAAACAAATGTGAGATACAAGGCTGACCAGATTAGTAGTGATCAAATCCGAAATGAAATCAAATCCAATTAGAACAAAATAAAATTATAAATTCCATCAAACGCTTACAAACTTGGTGGTTAATATTAACTTAACCTCGTGCCTCGTGTAACTATGTAGTAATGACATTAAGGAAAAAACTTAATGTGAGGTAGCATAAGAGCATGCAGGGAAAATGCTACTAGTGGACCATGCATTGCTGACCACTGAGTGCTCACCATCTTCTCCTTGACAATGTTCTCTATCTCCGTGGCCAGGTCTGTCGTGGTCCCTTCCGTTGTCTTCAGGGCTACACTCGATGACTGTAGGGGAATGGGATCTGTCAACCACCTTCAACCA
>WNGS01005641.1:3761598-3775117 GCA_020271785.1 Procambarus virginalis
ACACACCAGCTAACAACCAGGATTATCCAACACACCAGCTGTCGGCCAGAATTACCGAACACACCAGATACCGACCAAGATTTCCAACATATTAGCACCTATCCACCAGGATTATCCAACATTCCAGCTATCAACTAGGATTATCCAACATTCCAGCTATCAACCAGAATTACCCAATATCAGGTGTCAACAGCAGCATCCAACACGCCCGGTGTTGATTAGAATTATCTCACCCATAAAACTCTACTGTTTACCACCACAACATCTAATACACAGAATCATCAAACTGTTACCTGTAAAAAATAAAAAATGACACCTGTCTATTAACCATATCTTGTAACTAAACCACATAAACCACATGTTTGTGTCTTACACAAACACTTCCCTCTATTACATCTAGCACAGTTACCGAATTTCTACTTCTTCACACACCATGTCAGCCTACCTTCTTTGCCATCTCCTATCCTCAAAATAACTACAATTTTCTCTCTTCACCAGTCTATCATCCATTTGTTCAACATGATCAGTCCATCTCTGATTTTCAGTTAATCGGCAACTTTGAGGTGGAAGATGATTGATAATGTTATAGTAGAAAAATTGAGCATTGAACAATCCATCTCTGATTTTCTGTTAATCAGTAACTTTGAGGTGGAAGATGATAGATAATGTTATAGTTAGAAAAATTGTCAGGAAGCACACATCAGAGAGCTAATGAGACTGTGAGAATTTCATGCTGAAATATCAGATGAGTGAACTAACTCGAGGGAATAACACACTTTACCAATTCTTTACAAATAATAAACTAATCAGGGATATCACAATCTTGAATATGACTTAAACCACAACATCACTGAGGTAAAAGTAAGAATCAATGACATGAATTTTCTAGCATTTACTGGGAAGCAGTACTAAACCCTTAAACTCCAACACAAGGCATAGACATAAATGCAGAAGCATATAAAATATGCATTAAACATGTCTTTCTGAGAAAGATAAGAAAAAGGTTCAAGTAGAACAAGAAATGAGATGACTGTGAGATAACCAGAGAGCAATTGGAAAGATATTGAAAGTGGGAGATGCTAGTGACAGAGCAGGAGCAGTGAACAATCAGCAAAAGGACTCCAAGAGAAATAAACATAACTGCATGGAATATGTTAACATCACTAGAGGTATGTATGAAAGAGGAGCTGAAATATTTAAATATCATAGCAAGGTTGAAGAATACACAGGCACTAATAAGAGGAGAAAAGCACTTAATAAGGAGAGAAAGCAATGGAAGTCTCAGGAGTGCTGCAAGCAGAGGTAGCTTCACCAGGAAGGAAATTGTAGAAAATTCATATGAGAGAGAAATAAACACAAGAGTGACTTGAGAAGGTTATAGAGCATCTAAAAGCATGCCTTGAGAGGAGTAATGGACTCATATCTATATTGAGGGAAGAGGGGCAATAGAGAGAAATGAACCTCAAAAGAAAGAATTTGTCAAGGAGGGTTCAGAGGTACTTTGCACCTGGAGAGGATGAACTTTGTAACAGAAGGTCAGCATGGAAACTGATAGGGAATGTCATGCCTGACAAACTTAATTGAGGTCTATGAAAAGGTTTTCAAAACATGATAGAAAAATATTGGTTGGATAGGCTGTATCATGATGGTGTATAAAGTGGAGAAGCAAGCTAGGATAATTGGGAAGACACTGAACTGGGTAACGGACTACTTAAAGGACAGAACACAAAGGCTCACAGTTAGGAGACATATCAAGATGGGGGGGATGTGACAAGTGGGGTCCCCCAATGGTCAGTCTTGGGACCAGTACTGTTTCTAAAGTACTATATGTGAATTACTTATCTGAGAGTGCTCATATATGTCAAAGTTTGCAGATTATGCAATGCTAATGAGGAATGTGAAAAAATAATTAGATTGCAGAAAATTGTGAGGATCTGACTTCAGGAGTTGGCACATAAATGATCTTGACAAACTTCAGGAGTGGGCAAACAAAAGGCTGCTAGATTTAAAACCCAGCAAGTGTAAGGTAATGAAAATAGAAAAGGGAGAAAGGGAGAAAGGAGACCAGGTGGTATATACACCAAATAAAAACAAAAAGGTAAGTGTGTCAAACATAATTCTGATATCTATCAACCAATCTAATTTATTATACTAAGTAAATAACACCCTGGGTGTTAGATATATATCTAACACCCTGATATATGAATTCCAGAGAACAACTGTATACAAATCCACAAGGTCCGTGACTAGGATTCGAACCTGCGTCCGGCAGCATCCCAGACACTGCCTTAATCGATTGAGCTACGACAGTATTAAAAGAGTTGAAACCGAAGAAATATATTCGGATCTTTGCAGTCTTTAAAATATGTTTATGTTCTGTGTATATTTTTATGTAAAGAAATGCATGTGTGTGTAGATGTATCATAGTCAGTGACAATAGACTAGAAAATTGACAAAAAAATCCCCCCCCAAAAAAATCCTAGAGACACTGAGGAATCATCATATTTTGATGTTTCCTTGAGACACTGAGGAAACATCATATTAGATATAAATGACTAAATGCAATTTCGTTTTTTCCTTAACATTAACTACGTTTAGCGCTTTGGAGAAATGTCCGACAGACCACTGAAACATTATCTAACACAGTGCACAATTACAAACCCATTAAGATTTCAAATTAGATTCAACAGAGCTAAAGAAGTTGTTAAACATATATGGCAAAATCTTACTGAAGCGACAATACAAGTCATAAATACTCTGCCCAAGTAAAACAGAAACAAGAAACACTTAGTAGGCCAGCCAGAGGCTAATTAGGTCCCACGCAGGAATTTCCCTTAAAAAATTTAAATGCAGTATTTCAGGTTTGGAGCTTACATGTACATACCTCACCGATTGTAATTCTTTCACTTTTCATGGTGTTGTATTCAGTGTATTTTGAACTTTGTATTTGAAGTCTTTTAAGCTTTGCGCTGCATAGGTTTTATTGAGGCATTAATGATTCAACAAATTTTACTCCACTGAACAATGGAAGAGGGCAGTTTTTTACAAAGTCTATGCATATTCCAATGTTAATTGTGTTAAGACCATTTATATGGCTATATGGATTTGATAAGGTCTTGATTTTGAGGATGGGATGCAGACATTGTGTATAATATGATTAACGATTGAATTGAGATTCCTACAAAAATCATTCCAACAACAAGACACAATGTTGCAAATAAGCCGCAACACGTCAGTAGGCTCCGTCGCATGGTTCTCTCAGACAACAGGTTACCCGTGCGGAAAATTTCACCAACACCGAGTCTACTCTATGTATATCGAATACGTTAAGGTGATGTCGATACATCATTCAAATGAGTTTGAAATGTTCGCCCAATAAGCACCCTGCTCTGAACATATAACGAAAATTTTTTATATACCACATCCAATTTCTGAAGAAAAATAAATTTTTCGGCTCGAGTGTGTCCAAAATGCCAATCCGTCTCCTAAAACTTTTCAGGTCTAAGAATACCAAATAAAGAAATCTGGTACCGCAGTCGCAGAAAATGCTGGTTCTCTATTTACTCCTGTAAACGACTGTGTTAAAAGATCGCGACTGCACTGGAAGCGAGAACTAGCACCTCGTAATTAGTGAAAAGACTGGAGCCAAAAAACAAAATATTGGGAAGCATTTGCTCCTTTTCTCTGGCAACAAGGAGACACAATGTCGCCAACTCGTTAATACTCGTCAGGAGGCTCACGCGCATGGCTCTCTAAGAGGAAGGAGCCTCATAATGAGTCTCCCCTATAAATATCGAATACGTTAATGTGATATCGTTTCATCGTACAAAAGAGTTTCAAATGGTCGCCCAGCATGCATCCTGCTGTGAGCATACCAGTAAAACGTCTGATGTACCATGTCGGATTTCTGGTGAATGGTACATTTTTCGATTCGGATTCGTCCTGAATAAGCAAATCTAAGTGAGCACATCTAGGTGAGCTCAT
This sequence comes from Procambarus virginalis, assembly GCA_020271785.1. NCBI lineage: Eukaryota > Metazoa > Arthropoda > Malacostraca > Decapoda > Cambaridae > Procambarus > Procambarus virginalis. The sequence continues at coordinate 3,765,583 of WNGS01005641.1, forward strand.
CAATGGATTTAAACAACCAATCCCAGGAATTTTTAATTTATTAAATACTAAGTTAAATAACACCCTGACATATCTTAAAGAATTCCAGAAAACAACTGTATACAAATCCACAAGGTTCGTGACGATTTCCGTATCCGATTTCTGGAGAAATTTTTTTTTCGCTCGAATACGTTCAGAATGGCTACCCGTCTCCTAAAACCTTCCAAGTCTGAGAATACCATGTAACACATTCTGGTAATGTAGTCGCAGAAAATGATGGATCTTCATTTACTCAAGTAAACTGTAAAAATTTTCTACCGCACCGGAACCGAGAAATAGCACTATGAAATGAGGGAAAAGACTAGAGCCAAAAAACTAAATAATGGAAAACATATGCTCTGGCAATAAAGAAACACAATGTCGGCAAGAGGTCAGTCCTCGTCAGTAGGCTCCCTTCCATTTTTCCATCAGACAGCAGGTTTCCCATGAGGAAGGAGCCTCACAATGAGTCTCCCCTATATACATCGAATACGTTAATGTGATGTCGTTTCATCGTGCAAAAGATTTTCAAATGGTCGCCCAGCATGCATCCTGCTGTGAGCATACCAGTAAAACGTCTGATGTACCATGTCGGATTTCTGGTGAATGGTACATTTTTCGACTCGGTTTCGTCCTGAATAAGCAAATCTAAGTGAGCACATCTAGGTGAGCTCATCAATGCTTTTAAACAAATCTTAAATTGACATATCTTAAAGAATTCCAGAAAACAACTGTATACAAATCCACAAAGTCCGTGACGAGGATTCGAACCTGCGTCCGGGAGCATCCCAGACACTGCCTTAATCGACTGAGCTACGACAGTGTTAAAAGAGTTGAAACCGAAGAAATATATTCAGATCTTTGCAGTATTTAAAATATGTTTATGTTCTATGTATGTTTTAGATAAGAATACCAAATAAAGAAATCTGGTACCGCAGTCGCAGAAAATGCTGGTTCTCCATTTACTCCTGTAAACATCTGCGTTAAAAATCGCGATTGCACCGGAACCGAGAACTAGCACCTCGTAATGAGTGAAAAGACTGGAGCCTAAAAACAAAATAGTGGGAAGCATTTGCTCCTTTTCTCTGGCAACAAGGAGACACAATATCGCCAACTCGTTAATACTCGTCAGGACGCTCCCGCGCATGGTTCTCTAAGATAGAAGATTACCCGTGAGGAATGTTCCAACACCGAGTCTACCCTATATATATATCGAATACGAAAAGGTGATGTCGTTACATCGGTCAAATGATTTCAAATGGTCGCTCAATAAGCATCCTGCTCTGAGCATATACCGAAAAATTCAGATGTTCCATATCCGATTTCAGGAGAATTTTTTTTTCGCTCGAATACGTTCAGAATGGCTACCTGTCTCCTAAAACCTTTCAAGTCTGAGAATACCATGTAACACATTCTGGTAATGTAGTCGCAGAAAATGATGGATCTTCATTTACTCAAGTAAAAGGTAAAAATTTTCTACCACACCGGAACCGAGAAATAGCACTATGCAATGAGGGAAAAGACTGGAGCCAAAAAACTAAATAATGGAAAACATATGCTCTGGCAATAAAGAAACACAATGTCGGCAAAAGGTCAGTAGTCGTCAGTAGACTCCCTTGCATGTTTCCATCAGACATCAGGTTTCCCATGAGGAAGGAGCCTAACAATGAGTCTCCCCTATATACATCGAATACGTTAATGTGATGTCGTTTCATCGTGCAAAAGAGTTTCAAATGGTCGCCCAGCATGCATCCTGCTGTGAGCATACCAGTAAAACGTCAGATGTACCATGTCGGATTTCTGGTGAATGGTACATTTTTCGACTCGGTTTCGTCCTGAATAAGCAAATCTAAGTGAGCACATCTACGTGAACTCATCAATGGATTTAAACAACCAATCCCAGGAATTTTTAATTTATTAAATACTAAGTTAAATAACACCCTGATATATCTATCTCTATATATATCAGGGTGTTAGATATATATCTAACACCCTGATATATGAATTCCAGAGAACAACTGTATACAAATCCACAAGGTCCGTGACTAGGATTCGAACCTGCGTCCGGGAGCATCCCAGACACTGCCTTAATCGATTGAGCTACGACAGTATTAAAAGAGTTGAAACCGAAGAAATATATTCGGATCTTTGCAGTCTTTAAAATATGTTTATGTTCTGTGTATATTTTTATGTAAAGAAATGCATGTGTGTGTAGATGTATCATAGTCAGTGACAATAGACTAGAAAATTGACAAAAAAATCCCCCCCAAAAAATTCCCTAGAGACACTGAGGAATCATCATATTTTGATGTTTCCTTGAGACACTGAGGAAACATCATATTAGATATAAATGACTAAATGCAATTTCGTTTTTTTCCTTAACATTAACTACGTTTAGCGCTTTGGAGAAATGTCCGACAGACCACTGAAACATTATCTAACACAGTGCACAATTACAAACCCATTAAGATTTCAAATTAGATTCAACAGAGCTAAAGAAGTTGTTAAACATATATGGCAAAATCTTACTGAAGCGACAATACAAGTCATAAATACTCTGCCCAAGTAAAACAGAAACAAGAAACACTTAGTAGGCCAGCCAGAGGCTAATTAGGTCCCACGCAGGAATTTCCCTTAAAAAAATTTAAATGCAGTATTTCAGGTTTGGAGCTTACATGTACATACCTCACCGATTGTAATTCTTTCACTTTTCATGGTGTTGTATTCAGTGTATTTTGAACTTTGTATTTGAAGTCTTTTAAGCTTTGCGCTGCATAGGTTTTATTGAGGCATTAATGATTCAACAAATTTTACTCCACTGAACAATGGAAGAGGGCAGTTTTTTACAAAGTCTATGCATATTCCAATGTTAATTGTGTTAAGAACATTTATATGGCTATATGGATTTGATAAGGTCTTTATTTTGAGGATGGGATGCAGACATTGTGTATAATATGATTAACGATTGAATTGAGATTCCTACAAAAATCATTCCAACAACAAGACACAATGTTGCAAATAAGCCGCAACACGTCAGTAGGCTCCGTCGCATGGTTCTCTCAGACAACAGGTTACCCGTGCGGAAAATTTCACCAACACCGAGTCTACTCTATGTATATCGAATACGTTAAGGTGATGTCGATACATCATTCAAATGAGTTTGAAATGTTCGCCCAATAAGCACCCTGCTCTGAACATATAACGAAAATTTTTTATATACCACATCCAATTTCTGAAGAAAAATAAATTTTTCGGCTCGAGTGTGTCCAAAATGCCAATCCGTCTCCTAAAACTTTTCAGGTCTAAGAATACCAAATAAAGAAATCTGGTACCGCAGTCGCAGAAAATGCTGGTTCTCTATTTACTCCTGTAAACGACTGTGTTAAAAGATCGCGACTGCACTGGAAGCGAGAACTAGCACCTCGTAATTAGTGAAAAGACTGGAGCCAAAAAACAAAATATTGGGAAGCATTTGCTCCTTTTCTCTGGCAACAAGGAGACACAATGTCGCCAACTCGTTAATACTCGTCAGGAGGCTCACGCGCATGGCTCTCTAAGAGGAAGGAGCCTCATAATGAGTCTCCCCTATATATATCGAATACGTTAATGTGATATCGTTTCATCGTACAAAAGAGTTTCAAATGGTCGCCCAGCATGCATCCTGCTGTGAGCATACCAGTAAAACGTCTGATGTACCATGTCGGATTTCTGGTGAATGGTACATTTTTCGATTCGGATTCGTCCTGAATAAGCAAATCTAAGTGAGCACATCTAGGTGAGCTCATCAATGGATTTAAACAACCAATCCCAGGAATTTTTAATTTATTAAATACTAAGTTAAATAACACCCTGACATATCTTAAAGAATTCCAGAAAACAACTGTATACAAATCCACAAGGTCCGTGACGATTTCCATATCCGATTTCTGGAGAAATTTTTTTTCGCTCGAATACGTTCAGAATGGCTACCCGTCTCCTAAAACCTTCCAAGTCTGAGAATACCATGTAACACATTCTGGTAATGTAGTCGCAGAAAATGATGGATCTTCATTTACTCAAGTAAACTGTAAAAATTTTCTACCGCACCGGAACCGAGAAATAGCACTATGAAATGAGGGAAAAGACTGGAGCCAAAAAACTAAATAATGGAAAACATATGCTCTGGCAATAAAGAAACACAATGTCGGCAAGAGGTCAGTCCTCGTCAGTAGGCTCCCTTCCATTTTCCATCAGACAGCAGGTTTCCCATGAGGAAGGAGCCTCACAATGAGTCTCCCCTATATACATCGAATACGTTAATGTGATGTCGTTTCATCGTGCAAAAGATTTTCAAATGGTCGCCCAGCATGCATCCTGCTGTGAGCATACCAGTAAAACGTCTGATGTACCATGTCGGATTTCTGGTGAATGGTACATTTTTCGACTCGGTTTCGTCCTGAATAAGCAAATCTAAGTGAGCACATCTAGGTGAGCTCATCAATGCTTTTAAACAACCAATCCCAGGAATTTTTAATTTATTAAATACTAAGTTAAATAACACCCTGACATATCTTCCAGAAAACAACTGTATACAAATCCACAAAGTCCGTGACGAGGATTCGAACCTGCGTCCGGGAGCATCCCAGACACTGCCTTAATCGACTGAGCTACGACAGGGTTAAAAGAGTTGAAACCGAAGAAATATATTCAGATCTTTGCAGTCTTTAAAATATGTTTATGTTCTGTGTATGTTTTTATGTAAAGAAATGCATGTGTGTGTAGATGTATCATAGTCAGTGACAATAGACTAGAAAATTGACAAAAAATGCCAAAAAAAAAATCCCTAGACCGACCCTAGAGACACTGAGGAATCATCATATTTTGATGTTTCCTTGAGACACTGAGGAAACATCATATTAGATATAAATGACTAAATGCAATTTCGTTTTTTTCCTTAACATTAACTACGTTTAGCGCTGTGGAGAAATGTCCGACAGACCACTGAAACATTATCTAGCACAGTGCACAATTACAAACCCATTAAGATTTCAAATTAGATTCAACAGAGCTAAAGAAGTTGTTACACTTATATGGCAAAATCTTACTGAAGCGACCATACGAGTCATAAATACTCTGCCCAAGTAAAACAGAAACAAGAAACACTTAGTAGGCCAACCAGAGGCTAATTAGGTCCCGCGAAGGAATTTCACTTAAAAAAATTAAAATGCAGAACTTCAGGTTTGGAGCTTACATGTACATACCTCACCGATTGTAATTCTTTCACTTTTCATGGTGTTCTATTCAGTGTATTTTGAACTTTGTATTTGAAGTCTTTTAAGCTTTGCGCTGCATAAGATTTATTGAGGCATTAATGATTCAACAAATTTTACTCCACTGAACAATGGAAGAGGGCAGTTTTTTTACACAGTCTATGCATATTCGAATGTTAATTGTGTTAAAAACATTTATATGGCTATATGGATTTGATAAGGTCTTTATTTTGAGGATGGGATGCAGACATTGTGTATAATATGGTTAACGATTGAATTGAGATTCCCACAAAAATCATTCCAACAACAAGACAATGCAGCAAATAAGCCGCAACACGTCAGTAGGCTCCGTCGCATGGTTCTCTCAGACAACAGGTTACCCGTGCGGAAAATTTCACCAACACCGAGTCTACTCTATGTATATCGAATACTTTAAGTTGATGTCTAAAGTTCATCAACTTAACTTGATATTAAGTTGATGAACGTTAAGTTCATCAACTTAACTTGATGTTAAGTTGATGAACATCATTCAAATGAGATTGAAATGTTCGCCCAATAAGCACCCTGCTCTGAACATATAACGAAAAATTTATATATACCACATCCAATTTCTGAAGAAAAATAAATTTTTCGGCTCGAGTGCGTCCAAAATTCCAATCCGTCTCCTAAAACCTTTCAGGTCTAAGAATACCAAATAAAGAAATCTGGTACCGCAGTCGCAGAAAATGCTGGTTCTCTATTTACTCCTGTAAACGACTGCGTTAAAAGATCGCGACTGCACCGGAAGCGAGAACTAGCACCTCGTAATGAGTGAAAAGACTGGAGCCAAAAAACAAAATAGGGGGAAGCATGTGCTCCTTTTCTCTGGCAACAAGGAGACACAATGTCGCCAACTCGTTAATACTCGTCAGGACGCTCCCGCGCATGGTTCTCAAAGATAGCAGATTACCCGTGAGGAATGTGCCAACACTGTGTCTATATATATATATATTCGATATATATATATCGAATACGAAAAGGTGATTACATCGTTACAAATGTCGTTACATCGTTACAAATGAGTTTCAAATGGTCGCTCAATAAGCACCCTGCTCTGAACATATACCGAAAAATTCTGATGTTCCATATCCGATTTCTGGAGAAATTTTTTTTTCGCTGGAATACGTTCAGAATGGCTACCCGTCTCCTAAAACCATTCAAGTCTGAGAATACCATGTAACACATTCTGGTAATGTAGTCGCAGAAAATGATGGATCTTCATTTACTCAAGTAAACGGTAACAATTTTCTACCGCACCGGAACCGAGAAATAGCACTATGCAATGAGGGAAAAGACTGGAGCCAAAAAATTAAATAATGGAAAACATATGCTCTGGCAATAAAGAAACACAATGTCGGCAAGAGGTCAGTACTCGTCAGTAGGCTCCCTTGCATGTTTCCATCAGACAGCAGGTTTCCCATGAGGAAGGAGCCTCACAATGAGTCTCCCCTATATACATCGAATACGTTAATGTGATGTCGTTTCACCGTGCAAAAGAGTTTCAAATGGTCGCCCAGCATGCATCCTGCTGTGAGCATACCAGTAAAACGTCTGATGTACCATGTCGGATTTCTGGTGAATGGTACATTTTCGACTCGGTTTCGTCTGAATAAGCAAATCTAAGTGAGCACATCTAGGTGAGCTCATCAATGCTTTTAAACAACCAATCCCAGAAATTTTTAATTTATTAAATACTAAGTTAAATAACACCCTGACATATCTAAAGAATTCCAGAAAACAACTGTATACAAATCCACAAGTCCGTAACGAGGATTCGAACCTGCGTCCGGGAGCATCCCAGACACTGCCTTAATCGACTGAGCTACGACAGGGTTAAAAGAGTTGAAACCGAAGAAATATATTCAGATCTTTGCAGTCTTTAAAATATGTTTATGTTCTATGTATGTTTTAGATAAGAATACCAAATAAAGAAATCTGGTACCGCAGTCGCAGAAAATGCTGGTTCTCCATTTACTCCTGTAAACATCTGCGTTAAAAAATCGCGATTGCACCGGACCGAGAACTAGCACCTCGTAATGAGTGAAAAAACTGGAGCCAAAACAAAATAGTGGGAAGCATTTGCTCCTTTTCTCTGGCAACAAGGAGACACAATATCGCCAACTCGTTAATACTCGTCAGGACGCTCCCGCGCATGGTTCTCTAAGATAGAAGATTACCCGTGAGGAATTGCCAACACCGAGTCTACCCTATATATATATCGAATACGAAAAGGTGATGTCGTTACATCGGTCAAATGATTTCAAATGGTCGCTCAATAAGCATCCTGCTCTGAGCATATACCGAAAAATTCAGATGTTCCATATCCGATTTCAGGAGAAATTTTTTCGCTCGAATACGTTCAGAATGGCTACTGTCTCCTAAAACCTTTCAAGTCTGAGAATACCATGTAACACATTCTGGTAATGTAGTCGCAGAAAATGATGGATCTTCATTTACTCAAGTAAAAGGTAAAAATTTTCTACCACACCGGAACCGAGAAATAGCACTATGCAATGAGGGAAAAGACTGGAGCCAAAAAACTAAATAATGGAAAACATATGCTCTGGCAATAAAGAAACACAATGTCGGCAAAAGGTCAGTACTCGTCAGTAGACTCCCTTGCATGTTTCCATCAGACATCAGGTTTCCCATGAGGAAGGAGCCTAACAATGAGTCTCCCCTATATACATCGAATACGTTAATGTGATGTCGTTTCATCGTGCAAAAGAGTTTCAAATGGTCGCCCAGCATGCATCCTGCTGTGAGCATACCAGTAAAACGTCAGATGTACCATGTCGGATTTCTGGTGAATGGTACATTTTTCGACTCGGTTTCGTCCTGAATAAGCAAATCTAAGTGAGCACATCTACGTGAGCTCATCAATGGATTTAAACAACCAATCCCAGGAATTTTAATTTATTAAATACTAAGTTAAATAACACCCTGATATATCTAAAGAATTCCAGAAAAAACAATGTATACAAATCCACCAAGGTCCGTGACGAGGATTCGAACCTGCGTCCGGGAGCATCCCAGACACTGCCTTAATCGATTGAGCTACGACAGTATTAAAGAGTTGAAACCGAAGAAATATATTCGGATCTTTGCAGTCTTTAAAATATGTTTATGTTCTGTGTATGTTTTTATGTAAAGAAATGCATGTGTGTGTAGATGTATCATAGTCAGTGACAATAGACTAGAAAATTGACAAAAAAAATGCCAAAAAAAAAAAACCCTACCGTAGACACTGAGGAATCATCATATTTTGATGTTTCCTTGAGACACTGAGGAAACATCATATTAGATAAATGACTAAATGCAATTTCGTTTTTTTCTTAACATTAACTACGTTTAGCGCTTTGGAGAAATGTCCGAAACATTATCTAAACACAGTGCACAATTACAAACCCATTAAGATTTCAAATTAGATTCAACAGAGCTAAAGAAGTTGTTAAACATATATGGCAAAATCTTACTGAAGCGACAATACAAGTCATAAATACTCTGCCAAGTAAAACAGAAACAAGAAACACTTAGTAGGCCAGCCAGAGGCTAATTAGGTCCCACGCAGGAATTTCCCTTAAAAAAATTAAATGCAGTATTTCAGGTTGGAGCTTACATGTACATACCTCACCGATTGTAATTCTTTCACTTTTCATGGTGTTGTATTCAGTGTATTTTGAACTTGTATTTGAAGTCTTTTAAGCTTTGCGCTGCATAGGTATTGAGGCATTATGATTCAACAAATTTTACTCCACTGAACAATGGAAGAGGCAGTTTTTTACAAAGTCTATGCATATCCAATGTTAATTGTGTTAAGAACATTTATATGGCTATATGGATTTGATAAGGTCTTGATTTTGAGGATGGGATGCAGACATTGTGTATAATATGATTACGATTGAATTGAGATTCCTACAAAAATCATTCCAACAACAAGACACAATGTTGCAAATAAGCCGCAACACGTCAGTAGGCTCCGTCGCATGGTTCTCTCAGACAACAGGTTACCCGTGCGGAAAATTCACCAACACCGAGTCTACTCTATGTATATCGAATACGTTAAGGTGATGTCGATACATCATTCAAATGAGTTTGAAATGTTCGCCCAATAAGCACCCTGCTCTGAACATATAACGAAAATTTTTATATACCACATCCAATTTCTGAAGAAAAATATTTTTTCGGCTCGAGTGTGTCCAAAATGCCAATCCGTCTCCTAAAACTTT
>WNGS01005641.1:3776117-3787945 GCA_020271785.1 Procambarus virginalis
ACCTGCGGGCCGCTCCAAGCACAGCCTGTTGGACCAAGCTCTCACAAGTCAAGCCTGGCCATGGACCGGGCTTGGGAAGTAGAACAACTCCCAGAACCCCATCAATCAGGTATCAGACAGGTATAACACCACGACCACCCACCGTTGCTGGGACACAGTACACCACGACCACCACCACCACTGGCGGTGTCCTCCCGATGCTTCCCCAGGGTCCCTGGACCTCCCACACGACCTCTCCCGTGATTGTCTCCTGACAGGTTTCACCAGTACGAGTTTACAAGCACAGGCCACCTGTCAGAGATGGTGTGTTTGTTGGCACTGATGCCACACCTGGAGCCACCTGTCACGGGTAGGTGTAACAGCTGGTCATATGACCCCTGTTGTCACACCTGGGGCATCAGCTGTCAGGGGTAGGTGTAACAGCTGGTCATATGACCCCCTGTTGTCACACCTGGGGTCAGCTGTCCGGGTAGGTGTAACAGCTGGTCATATGGCCCCTGATCCACACTTGGCGAGTCAGCCTAAGGTCGAGCCGTGCGGGAACCGCTACATCAGCGTTCCAGCTTCACCAGTTGACCTTTGACGGTTCCAGAGCCATAAAGCCACCACGAGCACTATAAAATCTCAAGCTGTGATCTACCTACAATCAAACACTGCATGTCGGGAGCACTGGCTTTTGCTGTGTCCCAGTCTCCGTAACTTGGGTTCTAGCACGTACGTCACGACATACACAGTAAACAAGGAGTACATGACCGCCATACTCAGTTAAAAGTCTTCACCCAAATCCACACATGTAAATAGTTCCAGCTGGGAGGGTCTTATGTACGGAACTACAGTATGTTTACTTCAGACCAGAGTGCACAAGTTCAATAATCTAACTATCTCTGTGTGATAACTTCATCTGCTGACTAGGTTTTAAACGACACAAAACAATCAATGCTGCACAGTTTGAATGCATTCGTAATACTGACAAATACTGCCATAATACTGGCATACATGACATCTTAATATTGTTAAAATACTGAGATAAATTAATCTGCAGGTACCTTGCATAAGACAGAAACTGTACACTGATCATTAATACGCGTGTTGCCACAGTTCCCATACGCAGTATATGTTGCCACTATGCTGCACGACTGGTAATTCTTCTGTTAAGTATGACTATATAGCATTGGAAGGAGGGATATGAGAACTAGGATAGGACAAGGAGCTGGGATAGGGAACAGAGGGGGGGGGGGAGGAAACGGTGACCGCAACCACCTGGACTCTTGGGGATGGAACGTCACCACTACCCTGAATGACTCCATCAAAGACCCATGGTGGACAGGCCACCGAACTTTCAAACCTCCTCTTTCTCTTTACCCCCCACATCCTTTAAACCTCCTCTCTCTCTCCTCTCTCTACACCCCACATCCTTTTCCAGAATTTCACCTCCCCGATCCCTCTTCCTCCCCCCATCCCTCTTCCTCTCCCCCCCCATCCCTCTTCCCCCCCCCCATCCCTCTTCCTCCTCCCCCATTTCTCTTCCTCCCCCTTCCCCATCCCTCTTCCTCCCCCCATCCCTCTTCCTCCTCCCCCATCCCTCTTCCTCTCCCCATCCTTTCCAAACCTTTTGGACATCGAAGTTCAAGACGTGACTTGTGGCACTGGCTGACGGTGTCAAGGTCGAGCGGCGCCCTGAACCCTAATAACACACGTCAGGGAAACCTGAAAGCTGTCTGTGTAATTCCAGACTTGTAAGTCCTTAACACTTACAGGGAGAAGGAAAGCTTCAAATACCACAACAAATAACAACTTTAAGGTGACTGTAAAATAAGGTTCAAGTTAGTGTCGTCGGCGCCAATTTCAGGTTACGCACAAATATCACTGCCTTGCCTTGCCTAGTTTTTAACCTATCCTTGAACTGGAGTAGTGAAGCCTAACCTTACCTAGGTAGTGTAGCCTAGTTGAGCCTTGCCCTGCCTTGCCTAACTCCTGAACCAATCTACCTACCAACAGGCTTGGTTTGTCGGTCATTTTATATATATATATATATATATATATATATATATATATATATATATATATATATATATATATAATATATATATATTAATATGCGAATAAGCTTGAATGGTCCCCAAGCCAATACGCAACGGAAAACTCCACACCCCTAGAAGGATTCGAACCCAGACAGTAGCACTATGCACCATGGCGTACCCGGTACCTTAACCACTCGACCAACCGTGACTATACAAAAGTCTGGGAGTAAGTCAGTAATCTCCTGTGGTGGCCTTAATAATCTTTAATAAAAATTAGTGTGTAGTGAAGGTACAAGATGGGGTCAAGCCACAGTGTGTGTGGTGAAGGGGGGGGGGAGATCAAGCACAAGTATCTATGTGAAAGAGGAGAAAGAGGGGATATTACATCATACACCAGTCTCAGAATGATGTGTGTTTGTGTGAGAAAGTTAGGCCGTGTGAAAGTTAGGTCTGTGAGAGGCGCCGCTTCCCTTGGTTGGCCACTCTGAAAACAATACAATGGTTTTGCCTAACCAAAAGCGCACAAACTCGAGTTAACCCGCCTAGGTCAACACAGGTCAATACATAGAAAATGTCAATATTACGATGCTTTAATTTTCACTAACACGTTGCATTTCTACCGTATTGCTCGGTTCGGTCAATATTTCGACACAATAGTAGAGAGAACCGGTTGCTTACAACTTTGTAGCAACGAACCAAAAACGTTGTGGTATGGTTGTGTGTTCGCATGTTTATGCAGGCCAAAAATTAACTTTGGAGGTTTAAATTTCAAACTTCTCGAGAAAACCCAAGAAATATAGATAACATTCGTTCTAGAATGGTTTATTTGTCCTCGACCAGGAGGCCTGGTCGAGGACCGGGCCGCGGGGATGCTAAGCCTCGAAATCATCTCGTGATAACCTCAAGAAGGGGCAGTCTTATTCCAGATCTATGTATACGAATGACCAGATGATATGGACTCTGAATTATCAATGTTTATTAATAATGAAAAAATTACAAGGAGGATAAATATGATAAAATATCAAGTAATTAAAGAATGTACTGGAACAAAATTTAGGAATGGTGCAGCAAGTAGCAAATAAATAAATGCACAAATTCCATACATAGTTTCAAATGTGTTTATGATAACGTAACCAAGCACCATTATGCGAGTATATATATATATATATATATTATATATATATATATATATATATATATATATATATATATATATATATATATATATGACATTGACACACTCGGTTGAGAGGCGGGACCAAAGAGCCAGAGTTCAACCCCCGCAAGCATAACTAGGTGAGTACAACTAGGTGAGTACACACACATTGACACACTGACTACACACACAGTTTCACTGACACTAAACTCTCAGAACATCCATTTTACATGATGGAAACGACATGTAAAGGATCCAGGAATAATGATGTCATACGACCTAACGCTTAGCGAGTCAATTACGAGAACCAACAAAAAGTATGTCACCATAGTGCTCTTACTTTACAACCATTTGTGGGCTACAGCCTTGGGTGCTTCTCAGTACTCGCTTCCCCCTTCAAAGCAGGAGTGATTTCTAATATAAATATAATACAGAGAACATAAACGGGATGCACAGACGCGGTAAAGCACCAAAATTATTGGGACCGTCTCAAAGTGTTCAGAATATACTCCTGAAATATCACATAATATACATATAATAGGTCAGGTTCACAACATGCACAATAAATAATGTCTAAATATTGGGAAATATGTGATGTGGAGCATGGAATAGAGCCAGTGGAGAGTAGAGGTGGCATAAGTCCAATCAGAGAACACTATGAACATCATAGGCTCACGGCTCTGCGACCTCCTCCTACCAACAAAAAAATTCCAAAGGTTGGATTTTTGAGGATGTAATTAAGCAGGTCGCTGCCAGCAACAATCTTATGAATTGAGTCTTACGAAACACATGGCCCCGACCGCGAATGTGGGAGAAGGAGAACTCGAAATTAAATATAGGTAATTCTACAGATAAAACATTAGACTGGTATTTACTCTGTAGCTTAATAAGAGCCTTTGCTTGTTTGCAGACCACAAGAGCTGAATAGATGGCGAATGAGTGCACAAGACTGCCAGAAACAAGGGTTCTTGGTAACGCAGAACTCGCTCTTATTTTGTCGGAAATGACACACTGATATTTTTAGGCTCCCAGCTTGTTTATAAACAAATTGGCGGATATTCCCACCTGAAATTACACTCACAATTCTCCCACGGCATTTACATAGGGTCGTTCTCTGCGTCTGGGTGGGAGTGGGAGGGTGTGTGGGAGTGTGAACATAGGCGAGTGTGTAAGCGTGGGCGAGTGAGCGTGGGCTGGGTGGGGTGGGCACACACTGGGGCGTGGGCTGGGTGGGGTGGGCGCACACTGGGGCGTGGGCTGGGTGGGGTGGGCACACACTGGGGCGTGGGCTGGGTGGGGTGGGCACACACTGGGGCGTGGGCTGGGTGGGGTGGGCGCACACTGGGGCGTAGGCTGGGTGGGGTGGGCGCACACTGGGGCGTGGGCTGGGTGGGGTGGGCACACACTGGGGCGTGGGCTGGGTGGGGTGGGCACACACTGGGACGTGGGCGTAGGTTCCCAGGCAAGGGGGGGGGGGAGGCAAGAGTGTGGGGGGAAGGGAAGGATTGAGGACAGGGGCGCGGGAGCCAGGATGAAATGACATTTGCCTTAAAGCAGGGAACAATAATTCTGTACAACATAGGACCTAGGCATTACTTGTCAATCGTAGGGCAGCAATGGATAGTTACGTACAACGAAAGGATGTCACATGTGGCATTCTCCCTGGGGTTACCAAGTTAAGGCAATTTCAGAACGATTGGTATTAACTGCCTCCTAGACAAATATTACCAGGCCAGTGCAATATTCTCTATTGACAAGTGGGACAACTTATATGACAAACATGACACGTATGTATGGACTGGGTTATATCTGTCAGGTGACTGGGTTGTATCTCTCAGGTGACTGGGTTATATCTGCCAGGGTGACTGGGTTATATCTGCCAGGGGGACTGGGTTATATCTGCCAGGTGACTGGGTTATATCTGCCAGGGGGACTGGGTTATATCTCAAGGAACTAGACAAGGAAAGAGAGTAGCAATATATATAAAATGTAGCGTTAAACAGATGTGCGGAGAGGAGAGGTTTCCTCCCGTGGAGAGACGTTCCCTCCGACGCCTAGCCGCCTCCGTCAGTGTGTCCACCTGTGGTCAAGGTACACCTTCACAACTCTTACAGATCAAGCACCACTGCCAATGTTGTCACAACTAAGGTAATACAAAACAGGCCGAATAGCCCTCTCCAATTTCATATATTTTAATGTATGGCGGAGGTGTTGTCAGGGGTGGGTGGAGGCGGTAGTGTGGGAGGTTGTGTGGGCGGAGGTGTTGTTAGGGGTGGGTGGAGGCGGTAGTGTGGGAGGTTGTGTGGGCGGAGGTGTTGTCAGGGGTGGGTGGAGGCGGGAGTGTGGGAGGTTGTGTGGGCGGAGGTGTTGTCAGGGGTGGGTGGAGGCGGTAGTGTGGGAGGTTGTGTGGGCGGAGGTGCTGTTAGGGGTGGGTGGAGGCGGGAGTGTGGGGGTTTGTGTGGGCGGAGGTATAGCCTTGGTGGGGGGGGGGGGGTTAATGAGTAGGTGTGTGGGTGAAGACATAGAGGAGCATGGGGGGCGAGGCGGAGGGATTAGTCACTGAGTGCCTCCCACCGTGCCCGGGAGCCGAGGTGATGCCCACCTGACCTTGGCACCAGTACCCCACTAGGCACTCTAACATTCCACCATCCATTACCTTACACAATGCCTCTCATGCCACACGTGCCCTTCCACGCATGCCTCTACCCCCGGTCTTGCATACCCAAAGTGGTGGGGACACATGGGTCGTGACAATTACAACCAAGATAATCTATTTGGGATGAATACATCTTGCGTGTCAAAATGTGCACCATTATGTAGCACGAGAAAGCGGGATGCCCGTGGCAGCGAGTAGGGTGCCCGTGGCAGCCAGCAGGGTGCCCGTGGCAGCCAGCAGGGTGCCCGTGGCAGCCAGCAGGGTGCCGGTGGCAACTGGTGGTTCAGGTGACAGCATGCACGGGGGCAGGTGGTAGTGCACAGTATGAGGGCGTTACTCACACGGTGGGCGGAGGACACTCCCAGCAAGGCACAGTGCCATGAGAGACAATATGTGTGATTGTGCGCGCGCAGTGTGGAGGTCGGGCACGGCTGCTCAAATGTGCACTTCGCCCACCTCCCTCTGTCCTCTCAATATTAGGCCATGGCTGCTGCCTGTCTCATTATTACCGCTAGCTATTTTAGGAGTTTTTCAACAGACAACAGCCGCAATAGTCGAGCCTGGCCGTCATGACGGTTGTCTGCGGTCAATCTCAGTTGTCTCTTGTGGATAGTCAAGACACGGCGTCAAAATGTTCAGGTGGAATATTCGCAGATTTATTTATAGGATTCCCATGCCAATAGTTATATTGTGTGAATCCCGAGAGAATACAATTGGGTTGGGTCTCCGAGTCGTTCCGAGCCCGGATCCCGGGAATTCCGGGCTGGTATAAATGGTTGGCCATGTTTCCTTTCACCTACTGCCTCTGTTCACATAGCAGTAAATAGATACCCGGGAGTTAAGTCAGTTGTTAAGGTTAACAAGGGAGTTAAGGGGTTGCATCCTTTCTCTCCCCGACAAAACTTGCCATTATATGAAGAGCAAGAAGGTCCTGACCAGGCGGAGCAGCACTAGAGGAACCCAACCACACGATGTGACAGCTGACAGCAAGTGTCTCACAGAACCCCAGCAGGCTGAGAACTGAGAATGAGACGTGCGCGAGGCACAGCCAGGCAGGACGAGTCATTCAAGGCACTACGGGCTCACCATAGCCCGTGTTACCTGGAACTTTTTGTTTCAGGTAGCGAATCTTTAACAACAACGAGTCATTCGCAGTTTGTGAGGGCGGCAGGGGCGCACTGTGAGAGCGGCAGGGGCGCACTGTGAGGGCGGCAGGGGCGCACTTTGCTATGACGTGAGTACTGTTGGACCCATAAACTGGTACACAGGTTACGCAGGGTAGCCACTGGCCACACTACACTTACCTACGTGGTAGCGCTCTCTCGCACACCGCACCACCTGCAACACACTCGCTTATAATACAAACAAAGAATGTCACTTGGCTACAAACATCAATCGCTGAGTACTGTGGGTGTTGAGGTGTGCACCCTGCAACACCACCCCGGCCTCCCTCAGTGTTGAGGTGCACCTTGCAACACTACCCCGGCCTCCCTCAGTGTTGAGGTGCACCTTGCAACGTGCTCAACAACACCCCCGACCCAACCAAGCAAGAATTGGTTATCTTACAGTGAAACGGGACTCTGTTGGCTTTCCCGTGACATTTAAGTTCACTTCCTTACCAAACTAAACTCAATTATTTACATCGCTTGAAACGTCCCTGTAATTCATGTAAATCTTATTTGTTACTTGTATGTGCTTGTTAGTGTTATGTATTTGTTTGCGGTAATGTTTAAGAGAGCGAAGGTGGGCTGTGATGACTGAGCTTAATAAAGGAGGGCAGCTGAAGCTTCCGTCAGCGGTCCGGGATGAATGTCAGCCAAGGATGGCTATTAAGTTGATGTCTTTGACCTTTCAACTGGTTAAGAGGGTGACACGTCATAATAAGGAACACCCTTTGTCACACCAACACACACACACACCTGTGCCTCAATAACAGCTGTTCACTCAAGTCATGATCTGCTTTATGAAAAACAAAAATATATAAATATAAATAAATCCTCGCACCATGAATGCCTCACCATAGATTATGAAGTTTTTTTTTGGGGGGGGGGTCCATAAACATTTGTTATGACTTCAGGTGTTGTTGATTGTGTTAAGTTCTTGACATAACATCATCGAGGTACACACCACACACTCGTATAGTCTCCCTTATCTCTCCCAACTGGACTAGAAATTTTGGGGAATTTTGATTAGGGAATGGAGGTCACCATCACATTCAAATTTTCTTCTACCTCCCCATGGTCAGAAGCCATATATCAACGGGTTAAACTCTCAGGTCATTGCACCAGTCTTGCAGCAAAGCATATATATATATATATATATATATATATATATATATATATATATATATATATATATATATATATATATATATACACACACACACTCGTTCGTATTCAGAGTTAAATGGCAAGTTTTTCCCTAAATGCTCTGTGTTTCCTTCTCTGAGGCTGTGGGTCCCTATAATTGCACCAGAGGTGGTACCCCCCCTATATATATATATATTATATTATATATATATATATATACATATATATATATATATATATATATATATATATATATATATATAATATCTATTTCCGAAAACATTCTTCAGAATCTGTCCTGTGGTGTGGGGGAAAAAAATAGTAGTAGTAGTAGAAACAGTTCATTGACAGTTGAGAGGCGGGCCGAAAAAGCAGAGCTCAACCCCCGCAAGAACAACTAGGTGAATACACACACACACGCACACATAGGAAGTAGCCCATAACAGCTGTCTAATTCCCAGGTACCTACTTACTGCTAGGTAACAAGGGCATCAGGGTGAAAAACTCGGCCCATTTATTTATTTATATACAAGAAGGTGCATTGGGTTTGAGAGAATACATAGCATAGTATTTACAATCTTGTAAAGCCACTAGTACGCGCAGTGTTTCGGGCAGGTCCTTAATCTAACAGATAATTTTAAGTAGGTAAATTCTAGCAGAATTAATAAAATGATAACAGATACATTGCAAGAAAAAAATTGTTTCCGTCATCGCCGGGGATCGATCCCTGGTCCACAGAACTACAAATCCCGAGTGCTGTCCACTCAGCCACCGGGCTCCCCTTTGTATATGTGTACTTACCTAGTTGTGCTTGCGGGGGTTTAGCTCTGGCTCTTTGGTCCCGCTTCTCAACTGTCAATCAACTAATGTACAGGTTCCCGAGCCTACTGGGCTCTATCATATCTATATTTGAAACTGTGTATGGAGTCAGCCTCCACCACATCACTTCCTAATGCATTCCATTTGTCTACTAGTCTGACATTGAAAAAGTTCTTTCTAACGTCTCTATGGCTCATTTGGGCACTCAATTTTCATCTGTGTCCCCTAATGCGTGTGCCCTTTGTGTTCAATTCTGTCTTTATCTACCCTATCAATTCGTCTGAGAATCTTTCATGTGGTGATCATGTCCCCTCTAACTCTTCTGTCTCCCAGTGACGTGAGGTTTAATTCCCGTAGTCTCTCCTCGTAGCTCATACCTCTCAGTTCTGGTACTAGTCTGGTGGCAAACCTTTGAACCTTTTCCAGTTTAGTCCTATGCTTGACTAGATATGGACTCCAAGCTGGAGCCGCATACTCCAGGATTGGTCTGACATATGTGGTATATAATGTTCTGAAAGATTCCTTACACAAGTTTCTAAAGGCCGTTCTTATGTTAGCCAACCTGGCATATGCTGCTGATGTTATCCTCTTGATATGAGCTTCAGGGGACAGGTCTGGCGTGATATCAACCCCCAGGTCTTTCTCTCTCTCTGACTCTTGCAGGATTTCATCTCCCAAATGATACCTTGTATCTGGTCTCCTGCTCCCTACCCCTATCTTCATTACATTACATTTGCTTGGGTTAAACTCTAACAACCATTTGTTCGACCATTCCTGCAGCTTCTCCAGGTCTTCTTGAAGCCTCAAGCTGTCCTCCTCTGTCTTAATCATTCTCATAATTTTGGCGTCGTCAGCAAACATTGAGAGGAATGAGTCTATACCCTCTGGGAGATCATTTACGTATATCAGAAACAGGATAGGTCCGAGTACAGAGCCCTGTGGGACTCCACTGGTGACTTCACGCCAATCTGAGGTCTCACCCCTCACTGTAACTCTCTGCTTCCTATTGCTTAGGTACTCCCTTATCCACTGGAGCGCCCTACCAGTTACTCCTGCCTGTTTCTCCAGCTTATGCATCAACCTTTTATGGGGTACTGTGTCAAAGGCTTTCCGACAGTCCAAAAAATGCAGTCCGCCCATCCTTCTCTTTCTTGCTTAATCTTTGTCACCTGATCGTAGAATTCTATTAAGCCTGTAAGGCAAGATTTACCCTCCCTGAACCTATGTTGATGGGTTGTCACGAAGTCCCTTCTCTCCAGATGTGTTACTAGGTTTTTTCTCACGATCATCTCCATCACCTTGCATGGTATACAAGTTAAGGACACTGGTCTGTAGTTCAGTGCCTCTTGTCTGTCGCTCTTTTTGTATATTAGGACTACATTAGCCGTCTTCCATATTTCTGGTAGGTCTCCCGTTTCCAGTGACCTACTATACAATTTGTTTGCCACTCTCCATAGTGTATAGTAGGTCACTGTCACTGTGTGTCTGTCTGTCTCAGAGAAAGTGTGTGTGTGTGTATTTACTATTTGTAGCTACAGGATCGAGTAGTTTGCCCGCCTATCTAATCGTCGGTTGTCTGTACTGGCTCCTGGCCTATTTTACCTCTAACATATCTACTTTATATATTTCTCGCCAACACACGCACGCACACATCCCCAGAATACCGCTGTCTAACTCCCAGGTACACCTATTCACTGTGTGCGTGCTTGAGTGTTGAGGGTGGTGCAGGAATGTGCCCACCCAGGATTTTAGAAGTGTAAACTTGTATTGGCCAACACATCCGGCGCAAAAGGTCGTGGTATCTATCCACCAGGATCACAACACAATATGATCATAACAATCCCCCGTAGGTTCCTGGTCCATCTTCAGGAGAGAGAGAGAGAGAGAGAGAGAGAGAGGAGAGAGAGAGAGAGAGAGAGGAGAGAGAGAGAGAGAGAGAGACCCACTGCAGCCTCTCGGATACATCTTACCCCACCGCCTGGCCATATGTACATCCTTGATCCACCACCTGGAGACATACGTCCTCTGTCCACCACCAGGAGACAATACCTTGTGTTTCTGGGTACTAGACCCCCCCTGCCCCCGTATGACACAATACCTTGTAGGTACCAGACACCTCTGCCAATTCCCCCCCCCCCTCCCCAACCCTGCCAGGTACAAGGCTGTAGGCGGGCCATCGAGCAAGACTTCACTTCCTCGCAGTCACGGATAGGAAAGTACCAACCTCCCCCCCCCCAACCACCACCCTCCCTAGTGACGCTGTACAATCACCCGCCTCCCGAATTTTTTGGGGCGTTTTTACGAGGCCAGTGGCTTATTTTTGGGAATGGTGCCACAGGCACCCAGTGCTCCTGACGGTGCCCGGGCCCTGGCAGGTGCCTCCAATCTCCCGGCGACGTTATACCAGCTGGGGCCGCGATTCACAGAGCACCTACGTGTCCACTTGCGAGATCTGCACCACTTATCCCATTCATGGCTACTTAAATTGTACTAAGCAGTTTACGAGCTCGTAAGCACCACGAGGTCGCCCATAACGTTGATATACTCGGGTCGAGGACGACCTCCTAGTGCTTCGGACACTATTCGTTAACATAGACAATGACAAATGTGAACTAATAATGCCAGGGTAGTAAATAACTACCCAACCAGAATCAGGATTTATACAACACGATGTCACCATCGTGTTGTATAAATTGTTCTATAAATTTCGTGTTGTATAAAAAGCAGATTGCGAGATCTGCTCCTATTGTCTCGACCATGGCGGCTTGGGCTAGGAGCCATCAATCATTTATGTAGCACTTACGAAACCTGTACATCTTTCAACATCATAACAGCTTTGCTTACATTTATTAAACAGTTTATGGGCT
>WNGS01005641.1:3829298-3843129 GCA_020271785.1 Procambarus virginalis
AAGCTGACAATTACAGCTGTGAGTCTCGCAATGGGGGAAAGACGCCATTAAAGAACAATTTTATACTTGAAATTGATTTCTAATGTTGAGGGAGGAGAATGACCTGGCCGAACATGCTTTAAAATGAGGAGTTTTGGCTGTCAGTGTCGGGGGGGAGACGGACGTTAATTAATGTCTGCGTCCTGGAGCGAGGCAGCTGTTGGTTCTTGCTTCTTCTCCTCGACTGTAGTAGTCACGGTCCCTCACCTGCCGTGGTTAGTAACACGTCTCTCCGTGTCCTGGTTGTCCTGGTTGTCTCAGTGTCCTGGTTGTCCTGGTTGTCTCCGTGTCCTGGTTGTCTCAGTGTCCTGGTCGCCTCCGTATGCACCTTGGTCTATCGTCGACTGGCAGTTCAACACCAGCAGTTAGCGTGTGGTAGATGTATCCAATACAGGGTTATTCATGCCTCTTGAGTTGATGAATATGCTTCTCGGAGAGTAGCGGACGGTGCTACAGTTGAAGCATCGCTGAAATTGGAAAATATTTTGGGAGTTTGTGTCGGGTTTTGCTCGATACTGATTACCTTTCCTGCTCGGCGGCCGATATTGAAACACTGGACGAGTGATTTTATGTAGACGACATGTGTTGGTGGTCCCCGCTTTTCCCGCCACCTCCTGCCGCCGCTGCCACCTGCCGCCACCTGTCGCCGCTGCCACCTGCCGCCGCCTCCTGCCGCCGCCCTCGCCGCCTGCCGCCGCCGCCAATATAAAATAATACTTTCCATAAAATGGAAAGACTCAATGTCTGTTTAAGTGTATTAAAACCCAAATTTTCGAATGTAACCTCCATCCTATGTTATATTATGTTGCTGTACATTTGAAGGAGTCTACCTCCCAGAGGAACAAGTCTCCAGGCTCAGCTCTGATGCTACTTGAAACACGTGACTCCATGGTCAAGTTCATGGTCACGCTCACAGTTTAAAACAGCCGGCATACAACTATACATATTATCATACATAAGCTACATATGGTTTACACACAAATTCCACAAAGCCATATGGAACAGAGCGTTCCTCATATCATTACCCATGATAACTTATGCCACCACCTGCACCACATACTCCTGAACTCATTATATACTCATATACTGAGCTCATACTGTACCCATTTCAGTACTCATTGATCATATATATATATATATATATATATATATATATATATATCGGGGATATCACCCCATCGGTTGTGATAAAAATATAGGCCTACCTGGTTAACTACTATTGCTACTAATAATAGAGTAGATGGTTTAACAATAACAGTCTCCACTCAAATGGCAAACTACTTGTTTATAATTGTCTCAAAATGTAATTTTGTCTTTGTTGTACAACTGTTAAGTCCAGTCGCAATTATAATGATTTGTACACAGTGTTATGGATGAGGCTTCTGATTATGAATATTGCAAGTAATGCTTATGAATACAAATAGTAAGAATGAGAAATTATGAGTATTACAAGAAGAAGGAGCAGCAGCAGCAGCAGCGCCAGCAGCAGCAGCAGCGCCAGCAGCAGCAGCAGCAGCAGCGCCAGCAGCAGCAGCGTCAGCAGCAGCAGGAGGAGGAGAAGGAGGAGGAGGAATATCAATATATCCATAATAATATGTGAAGCATGGAGAAGAGCAATAATAACAGCGTGTAGAGAGATGCACGTGCAGTGGGATGTAGCAGGAGGCCCAGACAAGTAATGTGGGGGGGGGGGGGAGAGGTAGCTCCTCTCCACCTACCTCTCTGTCTCTCACTCAGCCTGGGGCAGCCCTGATATATGGAGCTATAAGAAGGTAAATCACACACACACACACACACTCGGCAGCTGCTTCTAATTCTGACACATTTGGTAAGAGAAGCGAGCTAAGGAGGACACCGACATGGATGGAAATGGAAATCAGCTTTTTTGGTTTTTATTTTTGAAACATTCAGTAATGTTTGAGACTAGGTTATTATTATTATTAACATCTTTATTGACAAAATTAATTACAATTTTGCTTAATCTGAGGATTTTGATAGTCTTATTAAAGTGAGGATAATGCTGAGGTGTTCCCTCCGTAACTGGACCCACAGAACACCATCTTGTTCTGGTGGTGGAGGCTGTGGGTTTTCATCACCCAAAGGCCAGTTGAATATTGGTAATATTTTCCCAGGGTGTAAATTATAATATATCTCTCACCTCAGATGGCACTATTGTCTTGAAACTGCTTTCGTTGCTTTGAGTCTTTATTTGTAAAAGATTCAGGATATCCAGCCTTTAATTTTTCTTGCGGCTGTGTCAGCTATGTTATTGCGTTGGAGCAAGCTCTCACAAGTCAAGTCTGGCCTCGGGCCGGGCTTGGCGAGTAGAAGAACTCCCAGAACCCCCATCAAGCAGGGTAAGCGTTCTTCCCAAGTAATTTTGGTCGTCTGACATGACTGCTCAAGATATTTCTCGTTCTTTATTTTGTTCTTTCCTAATATGATTCAATAAAGGCTTCCGGTGTTGCGGTTTTATAGTGTAATGCTTTCGGGTCATTGTCAAGCAAGGCTCTTGCGGGCCGGCATCTTGAAGGAGAGGTGTGAGGGGCAGGTGTTAGTGTGTATGGTCAGGCGTGATGGTGGATGGGCAGGCGTGAGGGTGGAGTGGCAGGCGTTGATGGTGTAGGTGCATGCGTGAGGGTGGAGGTGCATGCGTGAGGGTGGAGGGGCAGGTGTGAGGTGGAGTGTCATGGTGTGAGGGTGGAGGGGCAGACGTGAGGGTGGAGGGGCAGGCGTGAGGGTGGAGGGGCAGGCGTGAGGGTGGAGGGGGCAGGCGTGAGGGTGGAGGGGCAGGCGTGAGGGTGGAGGGGCAGGCGTGAGGGTGGAGGGGCAGGTGTGAGGGTGGAGGGGCAGGTGTGAGGGTGGAGGGGCAGGCGTGAGGGTGGAGGGCGAGAGTGGAGGGGCTCGCGGTACACACTTCTTGTGTCTGGGTAAAACCTCTCCCCCAGCTCCCTCATCCTTCATTCCTAAGCTTCCTGCATGCGTCTCTCACCTAGCCTCTTGTAGCCAGGGAGGGGCGGGAGGTATCGGCGGAGGGCAGGTTATGGGTGAGGAGAGTAGAGAGAGAGAGAGAGAGAGAGAGATGAGAGAGAGAGAGCGAGAGAGAGAGAGAGAGAGCGAGAGGGAGCGAGAGGGGAGGGAGGGGAGGGAAGGAGGGGGTTGAAACTAGGAAGTGATGTGGTGGAGGGTGACTCCATACACAGTTTCAAATGTAGCTATGATAGAGCCCAGTAGGCTCAGGAATCTGTACACCAGTTGATTGACGGTTGAAAGCGGGACCAAAGCGCCAGAGCTCAACCCCCCCGCAAGCACAATTAGGTGAGTACAATTGATGAGTACACACACACATATTATACATATGGAGGAAATGGGGTTCTAGGGAGGCCTGGTCGGGGAACGGGCCGCGGGGACACTGAACCCCGGGACCAGCGCAAGGTATGCTTTGGTCTTCATTCTAGAGGAGGAAACTTGTCACGCCGCCTCGGGACCTCAGGTGAACGATTGCGTCATTGATTATCGACACCTTCAGGCGTTTATTAATTACATGTTACACACAGCTGATAACCAAGGTGGGAGGGAGGGGGCGTCAATGTGTGTGCGCGCGCTTCTTACTCATGTCTGCGAGTGAGTTCCATCTCCTGGCTCCGCCTCGTAGCCTTTATCTGGTGTAAGTATCCGATCCCTCACAGTGTCAAGAGAGAACTCGACAAACACCTCCAGAGGATACCGATTAACCAGGCTGTGATTCATACGTCAGGCTGCGAGCAGCAGCGTCCAACAGCCTGGCTGACCAGTCCAGCAACCAGGACGCCTGGTCGACGACCGGGCCGCGGGGACGGTAAGCCCCGAAACCATCACAAGGTAACAACAAGGGGTAATCACTCCAAACCTCCATCTCAACCCCCATCACCTCTCTCGTTGTAACCAAATGGTTGTACTTAGAAACACAAATCCGTCTTATATGTTTAGTAGCCTGCACTGGCAAATTTGGGTGCAAAATGAGGATATCTTCAAGAACACGAGAGAGAGAATAAAGTAATTGCAAAGCTCCAGGTACCTCATGCCAACGGGTCTGAAAGGTCTAATAACTGGGCATTCGGTGATATAGTTTGGGAGATCATGCCGCAGTTCCTGCTCACAGAGTTTGCACCTGGAGTGCTCAGGATTGGGAGATCTGTCACCTGTAGCCACCTGCCACAGGTAACGGTAACCCAACCTGATCCTGGCAACCCAGTGTGTCGCACAGTCTGGTGGACGTTTTGTGCTGCCTATAAACATAGGTTTCAGTTGAACAAATCATAGCTTTTATACTAGTGCTTTCAGGTCGATGGGAGTCAGTAATTTCTTCCTATCAGACCTGAGTGTTTGGTACAATATAGTTTTGACAGTAGAGATGGGGATACCTAGATCTAATTCAACTTCATCTTTGTTAAATCCGTCATCCGTTTTAAAAATTATAAAGTCTATGGACTCGAGGCTGAACATTTCACATCCACAGACTTCGTGCAGTTTCATTGGGGCCATACACCCCTCCAGGGAAGGGGGCTATCCTATGACTCCAGATAATGTCACCAATACCACAAAGGTTAATGTACCTAGCCAAAAGCCTTTGGCCTCCAACCTCGAACAGACAAACATTCCCTGTTATAGATATAGACAGATGATAGATAATGCCTTTTAAGGCAGGTGAACACTTGAACTTGGCGCTATAGGCTGCGTGAGGCTCTGACCCCAGATCTGTTCCTCAACCTCAGATCTGTTGCTCAACCCCAGATCTGTTCCTCAACCCCAGATCTGTTGCTCAACCCCAGATCTGTTGCTCAACCCCAGATCTGTTGCTCAACCCCAGATCTGTTGCTTAACCCCAGATCTGTTGCTCAGATGCATTTATTGAAAGTCGCAGCACACCAAGGTACAAGGACGGGTGGTACTGGACGGTGCTGGGTTGTTGTTATAAATTCATCTACTTGGAACAAGTTGCAAGTAGCACGGGCTATGGTGAGCCCGTAGTGGACTTACCTGGCACAGGAGCGATGCTGTGAGGGGTGTATGTGGTGCTGGGGATGGCAGGATGATGATATTAGGACGGTTGTAGAGCGTTTCTAAGACGATGATAAAACGTTACTGGGGTGGTGCTGGGCGGGGCCCCGGTTGTGTGAGGCAAGTGCAGGGGGGAATACGCCCGCCGCCCGTCCCAGCCTATTTTAAAGTTCCGCGAGAAAACTTTTTCCCAACTGTTTTTATCATGTTTGTAGACGTTTGTCTATGGACTCAGCTGCTGTTGCTGGGGTGAGACAGTGTGTGTAGTGGGAGGGGGGGGGGTGATGGCGGTGTGTGTTTGGTGGAGGTGATGTGTGTGGGGGTAGTGGCGGCACCAACCAACACCTCGTCAGAGAGAGAGAGAGAGAGAGAGAGAGAGAGAGAGAGAGAGAGAGAGAGAGAGACACACCACACACACACACACACACACACACACACACACACACACACACACACACACACACACAGTTGAGAGGCGGGACCAAAGAGGCAGAGCTTAACCCCCGCAAGCACAAT
This sequence comes from Procambarus virginalis, assembly GCA_020271785.1. Lineage (NCBI taxonomy): Eukaryota > Metazoa > Arthropoda > Malacostraca > Decapoda > Cambaridae > Procambarus > Procambarus virginalis. The sequence continues at coordinate 3,834,894 of WNGS01005641.1, forward strand.
TAGGTGCAATCAACCAGGTAACCAGGTGAGTACACACCGACCGACCGACCGAGCGACCGCGAGGGCTAGCAAGCGAGCGCGCTAGTCCTGTAACCACAATCTATTGGACCAAGTTACCACAAGCTGAGCCTGGTCCCAGGCCGGACTCGGGGAGTAGAACTCGCGAAACGCCTCCAGGTGTGCTCCAGGTAAGAGGTTGGCATGGGGTGACAGGTGAGGAAGGCGGATGGTGTAGTCAGGTGGCAGTGATGAACCTGTCATGCTAGGCCTTCCTCTGGCATTACAAGTTTGTTGTATGATGTTGATAGGTGTTGATGATCGTTAATGGTGATGATAGGGGTGGTTAGTCGTGGTTTACGCTGTAGGTGTAAAGAGTATGCAGCTCATCAAAACATAAGGGTGCCGGGTACACAACGCATAAGTCAAATGCGGACATCATCAACGTAAGTCGGTATGATGAGGCCATGCTGAGAACTATGACTGGAAACGTGGCTTGTTCATTTCCTGAATCGGCGTTCACTTTCAGCGTGTGAACACTTTCTGAATCGGCGTTCACTTTGAGCGTGTAGTGTAAACACTCCGTGAATCAGCATAACCAGAAGCTTCCGTAACCTCACATTGACCTATGTATAAACCCACAATATATAAACTATTAATTTATATCATATAAAACAAAGATATATTATATGGTGTGCCAGGGAAGGCGGTGTATGGTTGGTGGTCGCATAGTACCTATTAATTGTCAGTAGAGTGACGGACTCACTCCTTGCAAGGTTAGCGTTCCAGCCCCAGTTGTTCACAAAATAGGGCTCCCTTGATCGATTGATGAACAATAAGCCACCCAAAAAGTGGCACGGGCATGAATAGCCCGTAAGGGGGGGGGGCACCCTTTCTTTACTCCGTCTCTTATATCGCTCCAAAGTGCAATGTAGTCGCGTGGCTTAGTGGCTCCTGCTGGTAATTACCTCAGCTCTGGTAAATGATGTGTACCGGTGACCTTAGCGACGCCGCGGGTATGGCGCCAAAGATCCCTCTGTCCAAATCGCTGCGAAACTTGTCCTAATCTTTGTGTATTCTGGAGTGCGAGGTTACTGGAATAGTCAGTGCAAGGCATGTGTGTGTGTGTGCCTTCAGCTGAGCTCCGCCAATAAAGTGCTTTATGACCGCAGGGGTGAACTTGAGCAGCGAGGGGGGTCGGATCCCTGCACGAGCCCTCGCTCTTGACAAACAGTGACCGGGGCTAAGGCCAATATATGTGGTATCGGTGCTTACCAGTCAGCTTTGTCCTTGTTCTCTTTCCCTCTCGTATCCTAGAATAGTGACCAGGAACGACATGATTGTGGCGTTCATGCGGGAAAACAACAGCTGCTTCCTAAACCTGTCCCGCCATTAAAACAGATGACGGCATGTTGACTTTACACGCCTCCTTCACGTCATATATAAAACACAACATTTTATATCTTATTTTCGTACAGTTGGGTTAGGCATGTTTACCAGAGTAACGATGACGTATGAGGCCGTGCTTTCCTCAGGTGACGTATGAGGCCCGTACTTTCCTCAGGTGACGTATGAGGCCCGTACTTTCCTCAGGTGACGTATGAGGCCCGTACTTTCCTCAGGTGACGTATGAGGCCCGTACTTTCCTCAGGTGACGTATGAGGCCCGTACTTTCCTCAGGTGACGTATGAGGCCCGTACTTTCCTCAGGTGACGTATGAGGCCCGTACTTTCCTCAGGTGACGTATGAGGCCCGTACTTTCCTCAGGTCTTATATTGTGGGTAGTGATTGGCCTGTCAAGCCGCGAATGTTAACGCCATCTCCTGTATATATGTGTAGATCAGGTACACCCCGACTGCTTGCTTAGCTAAATGAACTACGTGGCTCACTTCCTCAACCCGATATGTGCCTCTGTAACCCTTTGCACCGTCGCCCACGGGATGGGTATGAGGTGAATAATAAATAAGTGAATGAATGAGCGCTTGGTTCCACCTGCGCCCGCTAGCGCCTTGCCCCACCCCGGCCTCTCCACACGTAAACACCTGCATGTTATGGAAGAAAATTCTCATTCACAAATATACTGGGAGGTGAGGGTGTCACGGCGAGGCTGGCTATCCTCTCCTTATGATCAACTTTTATGCACTTGAAAACTGTGTGTATTTACCTAGGTGTGCTTGCGGGGGTTGAGCTCTGCTCTTTGGTCCCGCCTCTCAACTGTCAATCAACTAATGTACTGGTTCCTGAGCCTACTGGGCTCTATCATATCTACACTTGAAACTGTGTTTGGAGTCAGCCTCCACCACATCACTGCCTAATGGAAGTGTGTGTGTGTGTGTGTGTGTGTGTGTGTGTGTGTGTGTGTGTGTGTGTGTGTGTGTGTGTGTGTGTGTGTGTGTGTGTGTGTGTGTACTCGCCTAGTTGTCCTTGCGGAGGTTGAGCTTCGGCTCTTTGGACCCGCCTCTCAAGTAGTGTACAGATTCCTCAGCCAATTGAGCTGTATCATATCTACATTTTGAAAATGTGTATGTATACACCAGACGTGGTGCTGATGGTGTGGATGTGTACCGACCGTACACTGTGCCTCAGCTCAGCCAATCTCATTGATTAACGTACACAAGCCAGTTGCTGAGGAGGCTGCGCTCCTCTTCCCCCCAGATTGATGATTGATGAAGATTAAGCCACCCAAAAGGTGGCACGGGCTTGAATAGCCCATAAGTGGTGGTTTTTTGAGCCATTACCAGTATCGAGAGATGATACTGGAGATCTGTGGAGGTGCGACTGCACCCTGCGTGACGGGAGATGTCTCCCGTCTCTTCCACCTAGATTGATGAAGATTAAGCCACCCAAGAGGTGGCACGGGCATGAATAGCCCGTAAACTCTCTCTTCCCCCTATCTCACAATCTGTTAATATATGCATTGTTCCCACACCATCCCCTCTCCCCCACCCCCGTCCCATTTCTCTCGCTCCCAGGCAATACATTTACGAACGTGTATATTGTGTATTCGGCGTATTTGTTGCGTCATAGTAAATCGTATATTGTTGCATTGTATCATATTGTTGATGCCTGCGGCATGGCAGGCAGCCATGAATTGCAAGGCCAGAGCAAGGCACAAGAGGGCAGCTATTGCATGACTAGACTCTTAGAAGGTAGGAGGTTATGGGGGGGGGGAGTGTGGCACAGAGTATTAAATATTAAAATATTTAACTTAAAAATATTAAAATATTTAACTTTAATATATATTTAACTTTAATATACTAAAATATTGAACTTTAAGATATTAAAAGCTTAGCAGTGATATACATATTTCATACGGGCGGTTGGGTGTGGGTAGGTTGGGTTGATGGGGGGGGGGAGGTGAGAGCTCTGTACCCCTTGATGCTAATTTGAGCTACCTGGTTGTTGTTGTACCTGGTTGATACCTGGTTACCTCTTTATTCACTGTTTTATCAACCGTCGCTATTTTTACTTTGCTAACTGCTACCACAGCGATTGTAGCTAATGATATAGGCGTGTTCATACCTCCGTACCTGTTGTGAACCTCATATATGCCTGCTCCTGTGAACAGGGCTGTCAAGGGCTGTCAACTCTCACAAATCAAGCCTGGCCTCAGGCCGGGCTTGGGGAGTAGAACTCCCCATCAAGCAGGTATCAAGCAGGCTGAAGCACCTGTCAGGCTCTTGGTGTGGCCAGCTGACAGCCTGACTTAGTGCTTCAACGGTCCTCCTCCCTCCCCTCCAAGCCCTCGTCTACAATCCCTCCCTCCCTCACCCCCCCCCCTCTTCCCCCCCCCCCCCGGACCAATAAGCATACTTTCCCCTTCAACTTTGCAAACTTTACAAACAAGTTTCCCGGCGCCTCCGTCGTTCTCATAAGGAAAGTAGTTGGAATATGTGCACAACAAATTCAGTCAGACTTTCATTATGTAGGAGGGGGGTTACCCCTCCCGCTGGTTGACCTGGGGTCACATGAGGGTGGGTTGTGACCCCCAGAGTTACCTGGGGTCACAACCCACCCTCGTGTGACCCCAGAGTTATCTGGGGTCACACGAGGGTGGTGGTAGGGTCAGGGGAGCTGACATAGTGAGGTCTTCCGATGACATTTCTGGCCATTGTGGGTCAGTAGTACTGTCCAGTACTGGAGCCTGACAGCTGAGTGGACAGCGCTTCGTATTCGTAGTCCTGAGGTTCCGGGTTCGATCCCCGTTGGAGGTGGAGACAAATGGGCAAAAAGTTTCTTTCACCCTAATGCCCCTGTTACCTAGCAGTAAATAGGTACTTGGGTGTTAGACAGCTGCTACGGACTGCTTCCTGGGGGTATGTAACAAAAAAGAGACCTGGTGGAGGACCGGGCCGCAGGGACGCTAAGCCCCGAAATCATCTCAAGATAACCACAGTCAACCTGGCCGCTTATCTAATACGTCGCATTTGTTTAAGGAATCAGTAATCTCCCTGGAAACACAAACCGAAACTGTCTCTTATCTTTCGCTTGTTACAACTTGTAATCAAGTTGTTACATCTTGTCTTAACGTGTTTATGACGTGTTAGAACGTTGTTACAACTTGCTATACTGGTTGTTATAACTGGTTAAGAGGTGTTAAAACTTGTTCGAACGTTGTACCAAGGTCGTAGTTTCGGTTTGTGTTTGGCGGGCTGTTATAGAAGCAATGTACTTACCTTATTAAGCACCTTAATATTGAAGTTTTTTTAAGCATCGGCTTGGATAAGATAAATGGGTTACCTTGAGGTGCTTCCGGGGCTTAGCGTCCCCGCGGCCCGGTCGTCGACCAGGCCTCCTGGTTGCTGGACTGATCAACCAGGCTGTTAGACGCGGCTGCTCGCAGCCTGACGTATGAGTCACAGCCTGGTTGATCAGGTATCCTTTGGAGGTGCTTATCCAGTTCTCTCTTGAACACTGTGGGGGGTCGGCCAGTTATGCCTCTTATGTGTAGTGGAAGCGTGTTGAACAGTCTCGGGCCTCTGATGTTGATTGCTTGGGTTGCTTGGGTTGCTTGGGTTGCTTGGGCTTCTTGCTGTAACTATGGCTGCTTTATTTAAAATGTATAAGTTAGCAAAATTACGACTAATACAGAGGAGTCGCCTTCCTGTGTATCAGAGTTAGTATAAATCTACTAAAATAAACCTAATCTTAACTCTGTATTAAGCATATGTACCGAAAACAGCGTAAAAACTTACAGAACTAAATCTTATTTTAATATATTTTGTGAAGAACATAAGAATAGGGGAAACTGCAAAAGGCTTATTGGCCCATACGAGTCAGCTCCTATTTATATCCACGCACAGTGTTTAGTGATCGTCAATTGCATATATATATATATGTATATATATATATATATATATATATATATATATATATATATATATATATATATATATATATTGAGAAAGCTGCATGAACGCGCAAGTCATATATCACTAAGAACTCTTTGACCCGGCCAGGATTCGAACCCATGCCGTCCAGGATCACCCTAAACGTACACAGTACCGTGACCACCGCACCAATGATCGTCTATAAGGATTGGTCAGTCATGGTGCTTATTATATATATATATATATATATAATATATATATATATATATATATATATATATAATATATATTAGGGGTACCACCTCTGGTGCAAGTGTAGGGACCCATAGCCTCGGAGAAGAAAATAAAGAGTACTCAGATATATATAATTATGACCTTATTTAAATGATACGTGCATAGGTGATATACTAAACATAATACTTTTCCTTGAAAAGCTTCATAAAACACCGGACCTTACCTAATCTACTTAGTATGGTAAGATACGCATCTTATTGCTTCGTAATTACAATTATTACTTAACCGTATAACCTATAATAGGTTTTCAAGGTAAATATTATGTTTAGTATGTCACCTATGCACTTATTTAATAGGCCAATATTGCGTATACGAATTTGCGAGGACGGGTTGAAATAAATAGGTAATGCAAGCAGAAGCCCATCTGTAAATAAAGGATCCGGAATGTATTTAGGAGGTACGGTAGTACCAAGGTGCAGTACGGAGGTGGACCAGGAACCACTGAGACAACCAGGACACCGAGGCAACCATGACTCCAAAACTCCAAAACCATGAAAGGGTTTTGGAGTCATTATCCGCCAATATGTAACGAGAGAGGAAGGGTATATGGTTATAAGTTGCTGGGGAGGGGTTATAAGTTGCTGGGGAGGGGTTATATAGTTTATCTTAAACATTAGCTTCAAGTGAGGCGGTAACTTAGATGGCCTCCGACAACACTCTCCCGACACGCACTTTGCCTCCGCACGCGTGATGAAGGAGACCCCAACACCTCCATCACATGGGTGAGTGGGAGGGTTGGCTGTGGGAGGAGGGCGTGGAGAGGGAAGGGTATGGGGAGGGAGGCGCTTCTTCTTCGCACGCTTCATCTGCCATCACTGCCACGCTACCAATATCCCGGCAGTCCTTCACTGTGGTCCTGGGAGAACACCAGCTTCAACACTCCCAGCACAAGCTGCGGGGGTGTGCTCAGTCACGTCACCCATGTTACACCCACCCACCTCATCTCACACCCACCCCACATCTCCGTCTCAATACTCCCCACAACAACGGCCTCTATCTATAGCGCCAGCCCTCCACGAAATCCTGTATACCGCAAGCGGTCCCGGAGGTGTGATACGACAAACGTCACGAAAATTCGGGTATACATCCATTTCGCAAACGGCCAAGGTGGTGTGTTTACGCAGCTGCTTCTTGTTGTTGTTTAGAGATCAGCTACTCGGAACAAATGTTCAATGTAGCACGGCTAAGGTGAGCCCGTAATCTTTACCTAAGAATCCAGAGGTGTATATACGCATGTGGCCTAAGAGGTAGCCACCGTGGATGCCCAGCTCCAGGTTAAACCTCTTCCGTTATTACAGTGACCGTTACGCGACTACCCAATCACACTGTGGAAGAGACATTAGCGTCGAACCAACGTAGTGTCGAACAAACGCTACTGCGACCTCGTTGCCTACAGGCAGAACAACAGGAGCGAGGACGAAAAAAGTGGAACCGGCAGGCCCAACAGGACAGCACGAGCCAACGGGAGCACTGGCGCTACATTCCAACAATTGTGATCATCGGCTGACACATCAACATCAAATAGATTACCATGGATGTATTAAGGGTCGTTGCTATACCTCTCTTCTTCTGTCTATCTGTTAACTCTCAAAACTTGAGTGGTGAGTGAGAGTGAGGAAGCGAGGGAGTCTCCCCCCTCCCTACTCAGCACTCTCAACGTAGAGGAGAATGTCATCTAGGCAGGAAGCACCAACGGAAATGGGTTGAGTGTTTGTTACTGGTAAAAATGAGAAGAAAGGGGGACGGAAGAGAGAAAGAGAACGTTGCGGGGTTGGCGGCACGAGGAGAGGAAGCAGGTAGTCAATGTTGGAGGTTACCTTGAGGTGCCTTCGGGGATTAGCGTCCCGGTTGGCACGGTCGTCGACCAGGCATCCGGGTTGCTGGACGTTCAAACAGGCTGTTGTTGTTGTTAATCAGATTCAGCTACTCGGAACAAGTTCCAAGTAGCAAGCACGGCTATGGTGAGCCACTGTACATTACCTGGACGGAGCGGGAAGACAGCACGGGCTATGGATAGCTCGTGGACGGGAGATGTCTCCGATGGATGCAAACCAGGACTGTTGCGACGGGACGCGGCTCTTATACTGAGGGTCCCAGATGACGGGGGAGGAGCTAGAGGCTTCCAAAGCCTGGAAGGCGAGGGAGGCCAGTCTAGCCGGAGGTAGAGCGCCCGCGCAGCAACATAGGACACCACAACAAGCACACCGAGAAAGTATATATAAAATCTCCGGTGGCTCTGGTAAGGGTTTGGCGAGGAACGTTGAGGGACATCCGGTCTGCCCTTACCACGCAACCACGCTACTACAACGACTACCCCACGCCACTCTGCAGAGTACCGCTACGCTCACTGTACAACGCGTCTCCAACGCCACTCTCAGAACGCCCTCACAGTGAACCGCTTGTACTCCTAACCAGGGTACCCCAAGGTACCCTTGGGGGCACCCCAAGCCAGGTGCCCCCAAGCCAAAGTGCAGCACAGGTGGGGGAGGGGGACCTCGACACGCCGCCGGCTTTGTCCTGTTCCTGTCGAGGCCACTAGTGTTAAAGGTGGCCCTCAGGTGGACTCAGACTCCACGAAGACTGAGACGCGGAGGCAAACCACAGAAGTGAGGCGG
>WNGS01005641.1:3863051-3882358 GCA_020271785.1 Procambarus virginalis
TTCATTAAACACTTTACTGAAGGGCTCAGACGGGTACACTTCCACTAAACTGTTTTCCCCTCAAAAAATAACAATTAAAACTGAAAGCTGTAATTGTACTCGAAATTGTTATATGACATGAGAGCTTACATCAATGGCGCGTGAAAATATTTGCATTAAGGGGACGTGAGCGCTGCGTATAGCCCGTATACACCTTCCACACGGGTGTTCTGCTCCCAGCTGACCCGTGTTCACCTTCCACACGGTATTCTGCTCCCAGCTGACCCGTGTTCACCTTCCACACGGGTATTCTCCTCCCAGCTGACCCGTGTTCACCTTCCACACGGTATTCTGCTCCCAGCTGACCTGTGTTCACCTTCCACACGGTGTTGTGCTCCCAGCTGACCCGTGTTCACCTTCCACACGGTGTTGTGCTCCCAGCTGACCCGTGTTCACCTTCCACACGGTGTTCTGAGTTTGTAACAATCGCGGAAGGATCGCGACAAGTCGGCGACGTGGGGAATGTCTAGGAAGGTAACAGGGAATGACGCAACGCGATTAGCTCGACGTACGACCACTCAGCTCATAAGCTCCGTACACGAATAACAGGCGTATGGTATTCGTGTACCGAGACACGAATACCACGCGGCTTTTTGTTTTGTAAACATGATCATTAAGAAGCCTTTGTCCTGGTTGTTATTGTGTCCTGTGACTCGTCTGGCGCCCAGGGCCTCACAGCTCTGTGATTCACTGCGCATGTGCGCCCGTCTCTACATATACTGGAGGACCAGCGCAGGAATATATATATATATATATTATATATATATATATATATATATACAATACAATTGTAGGGAAGGGAGTACCACCTCTGGCTGGAAGAAGGGGGACCCATAGCCTCGGAGGAAGCCACACATAACGCATTGGAGGGAATGTAGGTCCCCTCCAATACAGTTTCTGTGTGCTTTTCTCCTACCACCCCCTTCCCTTTTTTTTACAATTGTATATATATTTTAAGATGTATTTGTTTTTCTTGTGTGTTTGTGGTAGGAATGAGTTGTAGCTCTGTGGTCTCCGCCTGTTAGCTATCTTGGGTCTCTAGTGCCTCGACTCTTTAAGCTCTTGTGTTTTGTAATATGTCTTGAAGCTGTGAATGGTGTTAGCCTCCGCAAGCTTCCATATATCATTTTTGAAGCCGGCTGCTGCACAATGGGAATGCTTCCTTATGTGTCTGACACTCGTGTGCGCGTGCCTAGTTGGGTCTACACAGAGATTCAGCTCCTGGGCCCTGCTTTCTAGCGGTTATGTCTGGCGCATATGTACATACCAACGTCCCGGAATTTGTCATGTTTGGTGCTGAAGGTGTGAATAGTGGTTGTTTCCACTACCTTGTGAGTAGTGGTTGGTACCACCACCACCACCATCACCTCTGGTCCACAACCAGTACACTTGTTTGCCATTATTTTTATTTATTGTTTATTTATATATACAAGAGTTCATAACCTTCAAGTAAGGAGGCCTGGTCGACGACCGGGCCGCGGGGACGCTAAGCCCCGGAAACACTTCAAGGTAACTTCTTGTAATTCTCGCGGTGTTCGAAGATTTCCTTACATTTCTCCCATCTGTCACTTTTTGGCTTATGCTTGTAACACAGCGTTATCTTGTCACACTGCTGGAAAGACTGTATATCCTCTTTGTCGTACGTAGAGCCTACTCCACCCCTCCCCCCTAAAGCCCAGCCTCAGGCGAAACTTGTCTGACGATAACTTGATCTAAAAGGTTGTTGCTTGGAGCGGCCTGCAGGCCCACATATCCCTTAAAGCCCCGGGTGGTCCGGCACTTCCTGTCTATTCCCTTTAGTATCTTGTACGCGCGGTGTGTGTAAACAGGAGTCTAGAGTGGTTCATTATAGTGTTTCTGGCGGTGTGTGGTGATGGGGGCGTGGTTTGCTGGAGACACACACACACACACACACACACACACACACACACACACACACACACACACACACACACACACACACACACACACACACACACACACACTGCGACAGTCACAATCGTCGTGGATGATAAAAAACCCCGGTGATGATGAGCATGGCTCCCTCACCGCACACGCACATATTGTTCTCAACACCTGCACTGTGGTTGACGCCGGCTGTGGTGGTGGGTGCACTGTGGTTGACGCCGGCTGTGGTGGTGGGTGCACTGTGGTTGACACCGGCTGTGGTGGTGGTGGTGGGTGCACTGTGGTTGACGCCGGCTGTGGTGGTGGGTGCACTGTGGTTGACACCGGCTGTGGTGGTGGTGGTGGGTGCACTGTGGTTGACGCCGGCTGTGGTGGTGGGTGCACTGTGGTTGACGCCGGCTGTGGTGGTGCACTGTTGTGTGTTATGTGCACGTTGCAAGACTTGCTTCACAATGTGTCACACACAGCGACACTTGCCACAGTTTATCTCAAGCTCCTGGTCTATTGCTTCGTTATTATGACCATAAAGTACCGAGCGGCCCAGTTTATTGGCTTGTAGGTGGTCCTTGACGTATCTGTTGGCTCGTAGGTGGTCCCTGACGTATCTGTTGGCTTGTAGGAGGTCCCTGACGTATCTGTTGGCTCGTAGGTGGTCCCTGACGTATCTGTTGGCTCGTAGGTGGTCCCTGACGTATCTGTTGGCTCGTAGGTGGTCCCTGACGTAACTGTTGGCTCGTAGGTGGTCCCTGACGTATCTGTTGGCTTGTAGGTGGTCCCTGACGTATCTGTTGGCTTGTAGGTGGTCCCAGACGTATCTGTTGGCTTGTAGGTGGTCCCTGACGTATCTGTTGGCTTGTAGGTGGTCCCTGACGTATCTGTTGGCTTGTAGGTGGTCCCTGACGTATCTGTTGGCTTGTAGGTGGTCCCTGACGTATCTGTTGGCTTGTAGGTGGTCCCTGACGTATTTGTTGGCTTGTAGGTGGTCCCTGATGTATCTGTTGGCTTGTAGGTGGTCCCTGACGTATCTGTTGGCTTGTAGGTGGTCCCTGACGTATCTGTTGGCTTGTAGGTGGTCCCTGACGTATCTGTTGGCTTGTAGGTGGTCCCTGACGTATCTGTTGGCTTGTTGGAGGTCCCTGACGTATCTGTTGGCTTGTTGGAGGTCCCTGACGTATCTGTTGGCTTGTAGGTGGTCCCTGACGTATCTGTTGGCTTGTAGGTGGTCCCTGACGTATCTGTTATCGTAAGAGGTCCCTGACGTATCTGTTATCGTAAGAGATCCCTGACGTATCTGTTATCGTAAGAGGTCCCTGACGTATCTGTTATCGTAAGAGGTCCCTGACGTATCTGTTATCGTAAGAGATCCCCTGACGTATCTGTTATCGTAAGAGGTCCCTGGGTTATCTGTTGGGAGTAGATTGCCTGGTTCATCACTGTTAAGATTAGTGTTATTGACCGCAGCTTCTATATTTGGCCCGGGATTACTGGTTCATATTACCGAGTCGTGGATAATTGCGCTTCCCACCTTATTGCAAGTGATTGCAATGAGCACACTGATCATAAGAGCCAGGATGGCCCGGTGGCTCAGACAAGACGGGTGAGGATCACTAAGTCTCCCTGGTGGCTCAGACAAGGCGGGTGAGGATCACTAAGTCTCCCTGGTAGCTCAGACAAGGCGGGTGAGGACCACTAAGTCTCCCTGGTGGCTCAGACAAGGCGGGTGAGGACCACTAAGTCTCCCCGGTGGCTCAGACAAGACGGGTGAGGACCACTAAGTCTCCCCGGTGGCTCAGACAAGGCGGGTGAGGACCACTAAGTCTCCCTGGTGGCTCAGACAAGGCGGGTGAGGACCACTAAGTCTCCCTGGTGGCTCAGACAAGGCGGGTGAGGACCACTAAGTCTCCCCGGTGGCTCAGACAAGGCGGGTGAGGACCACTAAGTCTCCCTGGTGGCTCAGACAAGGCGGGTGAGGACCACTAAGTCTCCCTGGTGGCTCAGACAAGGCGGGTGAGGACCACTAAGTCTCCCTGGTGGCTCAGACAAGGCGGGTGAGGACCACTAAGTCTCCCTGGTGGCTCAGACAAGGCGGATGAGGACCACTAGTCTCCCTGGTGGCTCAGACAAGGTGGGTGAGGACCACTAAGTCTCCCTGGTGGCTCAGACAAGGCGGGTGAGGACCACTAAGTCTCCCTGGTGGCTCAGACAAGGCGGGTGAGGACACTAAGTCTCCCTGGTGGCTCAGACAAGGCGGGTGAGGACCACTAAGTCTCCCTGGTGGCTCAGACAAGGTGGGTGAGGACCACTAAGTCTCCCTGGTGGCTCAGACAAGGTGGGTGAGGACCATAAGTCTCCCTGGTGGCTCAGACAAGGCGGGTGAGGACCACTAAGTCTCTCTGGTGGCTCAGACAAGGCGGGTGAGGACCACTAAGTCTCCCTGGTGGCTCAGACAAGGCGGGTGAGGACCACTAAGTCTCCCTGGTGGCTCAGACAAGGCGGGTGAGGACCACTAAGTCTCCCTGGTGGCTCAGACAAGGTGGGTGAGGACCACTAAGTCTCCCTGGTGGCTCAGACAAGGCGGGTGAGGACACTAAGTCTCCCCGTGGCTCAGACAAGGCGGGTGAGGACCACTAAGTCTCCCCGGTGGCTCAGACAAGGCGGGTGAGGACCACTAAGTCTCCCCGGTGGCTCCATTTACCTGACCTTTATGCTCACCCAGAGACGTGGCAGCTCCTATATTAACACTGGAAATTGGCGGTATTTCTCTTCATATTCATCTCCACGAGCATATCGGCGTTCGAACCCCGATCACGTAAAGTGTTAGACTCTTCCTTCTTACTCTTGTCATATCCTGACTCCTGTCTTATCCTCGTATCCCTTCCGTCTGATGTATAGGCAAGCTGGCTTACCGCTTTTTCCTCACGATTCTTCTTCCTTTCAAAATAAAGTCCCTTTAAACAGAGTTGATTAATACTTGTTTATACAACTCTGAGGTATATATATAATATATATATATATATATATATATTTCTGAGTCCGCTATATCCCATTGAACTGAGATATTAAATTGGCCAGACGGCCGCCGCTGCGGTGTAGTGCTTAGTAACACTAAATTTACCTTACCACACTCGCCATCATACACTCCGTAAAAAACACGACTTTTTGGCTATCCAGAGACGTACGAACCCAAGCAACCCTCCTAACGTATCGAGGCCACTGTGTAGAATACCCCAATATTACTGTGTTTTATTTAGGTAGTAATACGTTACATTTCTAACGAATTTCGTTAAAAATGGGAGGTATTAAGTGAGAGGACAGGGGTGTAGCCCACAAGGGTGGTCAAGCCACACTACCACCACACTATCTGATCCTTCCTGACGCTGAGTGATGGGTAAGCCTCTTGCTCACCTCTATATGGTATACCTTCACGCTTATCAACGGGGCTCTTGTAGCTTGTACTTCACAATCCCCCCAATATCTAACATCTAGCAATGTTAGATGACTTATCTAACAATAAGTTAGATAAGTCATCTAACTTATTTTCAACTGTATTCACTTAGTAGGATATTCCAGTGTAGTGACGAGAAGGTTGTAATCACAATAGTTTGATAGTGACATGTTAGGTGTCTGGTTGTTGAGGTCAGTGATTAATGAATCACTAACTAAACTAAATCACTAAAACTAATCATTAAGCGCCACGAAGGTGTAAGGAGGAGGTCAAGGGAGCGTCCTCGTAGCACAGTCGACTTCGTTCTCCACTCATCCGGAATTCCGTGTTCGAATTCCGGGCGGGACAGAAGTGGTTTGGCACGATTTTTACCACCTATGGTCCTGTTCACCCTGCAGCAAATAGGTACCCAGGAGTTAGCTTTGTGAGGGTTGCTTACTGGGGGAGTCACTAGTTCCACCTGGGAAGGGGGACCTCAATATATGCCTAACATGTATATATACACTGGCTGCCTGTCCCCAGTATAATGAATGATTTTACGTTGAACACCAGTAGTTCATAATGGCGGTGGGGAACATGGGGTGAACAGGGCTTTGTCCAGTGAGTTCAAATGTTATTAACTATTGATATCTGCCTAATGAACTGACCCTTCCTGGCAAAATTTAAAATTTGATTGATATCATGCAATAAAGATGAATATAAATATTTGCTTTAATAGTTGTTTTTAATCATTCCTCTCTCTCTTCTCTCTCTCTCTCCTCTCTCTCTCTCTCTCTCTCTCTCTCTCTCTCTCTCTCTCTCTCTCTCTCTCTCTCTTCTCTCTGCTCTCCTTTCTCCATTTGGGATCTCTTTTCTTTGGTGTATTTGGGGATTTCCTGGAGCATGTGTCCTTCCGAGCCCCTGTCTCGTTAGTGTAGAGCTGGTGAGAGTGGTGGCACCCGTGTGAGAGCTGGTGAGAGTGGTGGCACCCGTGTGAGAGCTGGTGAGTGTGGTGGCACCCGTGTGAGAGCTGGTGAGAGTGGTGGCACCCGTGTGGGAGTGTGGGAGAGTGTGGCCCCCGTGTGAGAGCTGGTGAGAGTGGTGGCACCGTGTGAGAGCTGGTGATGTGGTGGCACCCGTGTGAGAGCTGGGAGAGTGGTGGCACCGTGTGAGAGCTGGGGAGAGTGGTGGCCCCCGTGTGAGAGCTGGGGAGAGTGGTGGCACCCGTGTGAGAGCTGGGGAGAGTGGTGGCCCCCGTGTGAGAGCTGGGGAGAGTGGTGGCACCCGTGTGAGAGCTGGGGAGAGTGGTGGCCCCCGTGTGAGAGCTGGTGAGAGTGGTGGCACCCGTGTGAGAGCTGGTGAGAGTGGTGGCACCCGTGTGAGAAATGGTGAGAGTGGTGGCACCCGTGTGAGAGCTGGTGAGAGTGGTGGCACACCGTGTGAGAAACTGGTGAGAGTGGTGGCACCCGTGTGAGAGCTGGTGAGAGTGGTGGCCCCGTGTGAGAGCGTGTGGAGAGTGGTGGCACCCGTGTGAGAGCTGGTGAGTGTGGGGGCACCCGTGTGAGAACTGGTGAGAGTGGTGGCACCCGTGTGAGAGCTGGTGAGAGTGGTGGCACCGTGTGAGAGTGGTGAGAGTGGTGGCACCCGTGTGAGAGCTGGGGAGAGTGGTGGCACCCGTGTGAGAGCTGGGGAGAGTGGTGGCACCCGTGTGAGAGCTGGTGAGAGTGGTGGCACCCGTGTGAGAGCTGGTGAGAGTGGTGGCACCGTGTGAGAGTGGGGAGAGTGGTGGCACCCGTGTGAGAGCTGGGGAGAGTGGTGGCACCCATGTGGCACCCGCCACAAGAGGTGACACGGGCATGAGTAGCCTGTAAGTGGTAGATGTTTGGAGTGAATGTTGTCTGTGGTCACTTTCCGGGCTATTCATGCCCGTGCCACCTCTTGGGTGGCTTAATATTCAACAGTGGGTGGTTTAACATCTTAAAGTGTGTCTGGGCCCTTGGTGAAGGAGTCTGTGGTGGCAGAGGCGACTCATGTGTACTCCGGACACACTTGGGAGAGGCCATGCACTGCTGCCCCCTCTGAACTCTCACGCACCGCTGCTCCTACTCCTCCTCTTGTGTGACTTACTATCCACCAGGCTGTTGCTGCTTGCACTCGCCAACTCCAGTGGCCTCGATCCGCCCCGCACTCCTCAAATACACTCTGGGGGAATTCTGTTGAAGGAGTGGAGACTGATTAAGATCTCGTGTTGTTATAACGCTCTTCCTTGAATCTTCCCACAAGGTGATTATACCTTTATTGCGGCATTATTTTTGTAAATTAATTATTTGAAGTTGTGTGATGTTGGGAGACTCCTTGGCGTGTCACCTTGAAGCTTCAACCCATCTGTATGGTGGACCTATTAGACTATGATGGTTGACCAGACCACACACTAGAAGGTCAAGGGACTACGACGTTTCGGTCCGTCATGGACCATTCTCAAGTCGATTGAGAATGGTCCCAATCGACTTGAGAATGGTCCATGACGGACCGAAACGTCGTCGTCCCTTCACCTTGTAGTGTGTGGTCTGGTCAACATTCTTTAGCCACGTTATTGTGACTCCTCGCCTGCATGTAGACTATGGTGGCATGTTTTAGAACTATTTTAACGCCCCTGAGAAGGTGGCAAGAATCCTGCTTGCCACTTGCATGGATAACGAGCTGGAGTACAGCAGGAATATCTTATATTTCGCAAGTAATTAATCACTACGACAAAGTTACTAAAGCATTATTAGCAATCCATAACATGTATTTTTTAAAAGCATCTGATACATGTAACAAGTAGAATCATCCCCCATAAAATGACGGCCAATGGAATTATTAGTCAAATTTGGTGCATTATAAATTTTATTACATTGTCATGTGCAGTGATGCAAACAAAATCTAGCCTGAGTTACAGAGTACAGAGTTTGTAACACAAGTACATCCTCGCATCGGTATTTTCTCGTCATAGTACACGTAGGCCTATACGAATACAACCCAGTTAGGTATGAAATTGATTTGATGGAAGTTAGAAAAATTTTCATCGGATATCAACAAAGTCTTCCAGTAGGCAACGGATAATTACATGATATTAAATTAACACCTTTAAAAAGTATACATGATTCACAACAGTCAGATATATTCATAAAATGGAGACCAAGTCTGGAAGACCAACAGGTACCAAACCTGTTCACCATACGAGCACAGTACTGGCGTGAGACATACGGTGAGAAGAACAAAATAACAAAGTATCATGCGCACACTTAGAAACATCTGTAAACGTCCTACAAAATATAAGCAGTATCGCTAGGACAAAGGTTGAAGCCTTCAAAGAGTTAACTTTGACTTCCTCTAGGAGTTATTGGATGAACATGTTTGTAATGGCTGTGTGTGTGCGGGTAGTGAGTACAAATAGCCTGATTACCCAAGCAAGCTTCTCTTGGCATTAAACAAGCTGTATCAACATGTATTTTAATTAAGCGTGTGGCGATGTACTTTAACGACCCGTATTTTACTTGCTCACGCCTCAGCTGTATGATGGGCTGGTACATGCAATAATCTTGTCTGCTTAATGTGAGAACTTTGAAGATTTGTGGTGGCAGTTTGATAACTTTCTTCATTTATAAGATTCGCCAAAACGCGCGATATATCCCTTGAAAATGCGATCGCTTCCCATCTGGTTAGCCCTGAGAGTGTGTAATTACCTAGGTGTAAGTACCCACGCTTAATTACAGGATGAGATTGTTCTTGTTTAAGATTCAGCTTCTAGGAACAAAAAGTTCCAAGTAGCACGGGCTATGGTGAGCCCGTAGTGGATGGATTTACCTTGTTAATCTGCGTCGTGAAATATGGATACCCCAGAAGTGCTTTATAATTATAAGTTTGGTCTCACGAATATCGTGAACAATTTCTTTAGTACTTTCACTTCAATTAAAATGTTGTTGTTGTTAAAGATTTGCTACTTGGAACAAAGTTCCAAGTAGCACCGGCTATGGTGAGCCCGTAGTAAATTCCAATTAAAATATAATCTATTGTAAATCTCAGGCGTGAAGCTCAGATGACAATTGACTTCCCAGAAACAATCGTAGATCTCTTTGTCAAAGTGTTGTTTCTTCCGCATTGCTTGCGATTGTGTATATCCCAAGGAGGAATCTTGGAAGCAACTTCACTCAAATGGCACTACGGGCTCACCATAGCCCGTGCTACTTGGAACTATGTTCCAGGTAGCGAATCTTTAACAACAACTTCACTCTCTGCCCTAAAGAATGATATATTACATTTACCCGTTAATTGTACATGTTTTAGAAAATATTAATGCTAAAATTTTATATAATTGCATACCGGTAATATAATGTGAATAATTCAGTTTCCGAAAAACATTATAAAATGAAAGATCAAGTGTTTAAAAAACTTATAATCACAAAGTGTTAGACACAAAAAGCTAGAGGTTATTATCTTGTCTGAACAGCGTGAAATTAGTCAAATTACTGCATTTCCGCTGACTTGGGATGTTTCACACACACCTTAAAGCATGAGGAGAAGAGTGTGGATTGCCAGTATATGGACGGGAGACATCTCCTGTCCACGGGGCTCACCATAGCCCGTGCTTCTTGCCCAGCTCCTGTGCCAGGTAAGTTACGGGCTCACCATAGCCCGTGCTACTTGGAACTTGTTCCGAGTAGATGAATCTATAACAACAACAACAACAGCCAGTATATGGCGGCCGCCTCTCTTACAGATTTCCTATTGCTCATTGATGCCAGCCGAGCCGTAAGTCCAGGTGAGAAAGGTAAGGAAGCTGTAGAATGGTAATAACGACAAGTGTTGACCAGACCACACACTAGAAGTTGAAGGGACGACGACGTTTCGGTCCGTCCTGGACCATTCTCAAGCGCGACTTGAGAATGGTCCAGGACGGACCGAAACGTCGTCGTCCCTTCAACTTCTAGTGTGTGGTCTGGTCAACATACTTCAGCCACGTTATTGTGACTCTTCGCCTGCACAACGACAAGTGTTTTTTTGCTCTTATACTATGTCTTTCGTGTCGGGCTCACTTACGGTGGGACACTGTAGTTAAAAAAGGGAATCTGAACGGATACAGAAAAACGAATTTATAGGTAAACTACAGATATCTGCCATTTTATCAGCCGAGGTCAACATTTCTGGTGACATCTTTGGTCAGTGACATCTCTGTAACAGTCATGTAACATACCAATGTCACCTTACCCGCCCAAGTCACTTGTTTTCCCTCCATTGCTTATACTGGTTGCTTTTTAATGGCATCTATGCAACCTTACTGTAGGTATTTTTCACGTTTTCATGATTTGATGGTATATCAGGAACAACCGTGGACATCTTCAAGAGAAAACTGGACTGTTTTCTAAGAGAAGTTCCGGACCAGCCGGGCTGTGGTGGGTATGTGGGCCTGCGGGCCGCTCCAAGCACCAGCCTGGTGGACCAAGCTCTCACAAGTCGAGCCTGGCCTCGGGCCGGGCTTGGGGTAGAAGAACTCCCAGAACCCATCAACCAGGTATCATGAAAATGTTTGTTGAGGTTGATGTTAAGGGTGGCCTCCCTGCCCTGGCTGGTGGTGACCCTGGCGGCGGCCTGTCTGACTGCGGCAGGAAGCCCTCCATCCAGTAATTGCTTCCCGATTGTCTGTCAATTGCTCCGCTGGCCAATTAGAGTTGGGCGGAGGCTGTTGCTCGCGCTGGGCCACCGGGAACTGGATGGGGGCCGCATCTTGTGACGATAAGACTACCCCCACCACTGTCTCCGAGGACCGTCACTTCCTGGGGACTCCACTCGCCGGGAACCCCCGTTTCTACCTATCCACGGGGACCTACCCTCTCCCTATCCAAGATAAAATACGGAGGCAATGTGGTGGGATGCACGGGAGACATCTCCCGTCACGCAGGGTACAGTCGCACCTCCACAGATCTCCAGTATCATCTATTGATACTGGTAATGGCTCCAAAGGGCCACCACTTACGGGCTATTCGTGCCCGTGCCACCTTTTGGGTGGCTTAATCTTCATCAATCAATGGTGGGATGGCACTCGCGTCCCTGGTGTCCACAAGACAAGCGCCCTCACTACCCAGTCGACCAAGATGTGGACTGTTTCCTAAGAGAAGTCCCGGATCAGCCGGGCTGTGGTGGGTATGTGGCTCTGCGGGCCGCTCCAAGCAACAGCCTGGTGGATCAAACTCTCACAAGTCGAGCCTGGCCTCGGGCCGGGCTTGGGGAGTAGAAGAACTCCCAGAACCCCATCAACCAGGTATCAACCAGGTAATCAACCAGGAGCTTAAACCTGTCTTAACTGCAAGTGAGTCTAGTAGACCTTACCGAGGTACTGTTACTTGCCATCATGGTTCAGTCGGTAGTGCATGTGTCTGGGGGACTCAGGCACGCCAGTTCTGTCCCATCATATTGTCTGGACCACTATACCATTCCAGACTTGACCACTATACCATTCCAGACTGGACCGCCGTAGTGTGGGTACATTGTATTGGAAGTATACAAGTCGTACCAATTTCTAACGAGTTAATTTCTAGTACTGAAATTTGTTTGCGTGTTGTACTCACCTAGTTGTGCTTGCGAGGGTTGAGCTTCGGCTCTTATAAGATATCTGAAGCTGTGCCGATTAAGGCATTCACAAACAAATCTTGCTTTTGACTGATTCTACTTTTTGCATTAGGCAGTATTTTCCAGTTTTAATTTCATCGTTTGACATCATATTGTTTTTTGAAGGTGGTTGTTGGAGTTTGTGTGAGGCAGTTTGGTGGTTCATCACTGTGTGTGAGGCAGTTTGGTGGTTCCTCACTGTGTGTGAGGTAGTTTGGTGGTTCCTCACTGTGTGTGAGGTAGTTTGGTGGTTCCTCACTGTGTGTGAGGTAGTTTGGTGGTTCCTCACTGTGTGTGAGGTAGTTTGATGGTTCCTCACTGTGTGTGAGGTAGTTTGGTGGTTCCTCACTGTGTGTGAGGCAGTTTGGTGGTTCCTCACTGTGTGTGAGGCAGTTTGGTGGTTCCTCACTGTGTGTGAGGTAGTTTGATGGTTCCTCACTGTGTGTGAGGTAGTTTGGTGGTTCCTCACTGTGTGTGAGGTAGTTTGGTGGTTCCTCACTGTGTGTGAGGCAGTTTGGTGGTTCCTCACTGTGTGTGAGGTAGTTTGGTGGTTCCTCACTGTGTGTGAGGCAGTTTGGTGGTTCCTCACTGTGTGTGAGGTAGTTTGGTGGTTCCTCACTGTGTGTGAGGTAGTTTGGTGGTTCCTCACTGTGTGTGAGGCAGTTTGGTGGTTCCTCACTGTATGTGAGGTAGTTTGATGGTTCCTCACTGTGTGTGTGTACTCCACACACTCCGTACACATGCCCTTGCCTACACCTAGCGGATTACCTAAGTGTAGTTACAGGATGAGAGCTACGCTCGTGGTGTCCCGTCTTCCCAGCACTCTTTGTCATATAACGCTTTGAAACTACTGACGGTCTTGGTCTCCACCACCTTCTCACCTAACGTGTTCCAACCGTCTACCTCTCTGCGAAAGTGAATTTTCTTATGTTTGTTATTAATATGTACTAAATTAGGCTTAGGCGTATTTATTTAAGCCTAGGATAAGTTAGGCTAATAGGTTTTTGCCACTTTTGTTAGGTTTACTAAACGGTCTACCTTTCTTTTTGTTAGGTAAGGTAGGCGTTTTAGTAGCTTGCGGTGATTCCGAGGATCAACGACCTCGCGGCCCGGTCTCTGACCAGACCTAATTATACCAGTAGTAAAAGATAGTTTTTTTTAAAGGGGGGGGAGAATAATCAATATTTTGTACATTCCATTTATAGTAGGCATTTGCAGCCTTTATATAATGTTAAATATGTTCAAGTTATTTCTTACTGTTGTGACTGACCAAATTTATGTTTAAAAATTATTTCGGTTTTATTGTTGTGTGAATTTCCCAACTTTGTCCACTAATAAGCGTTTCTTTTGTCGGCAGGTACGTGTGTTATCTGTGGGGCCCTGGTGAGTCTTGTTGTTGTGGGTGGTGGCTTCTGGCGCCACCAGCACCCTCCCTCCCTCCCCTGGCGCCACCAGCACCCTCCCTCCCCTGGCGCCACCAGCACCCTCCCTCCCCTGGCGTCACCAGCACCCTCCCACCCTCCCCTGGCGTCACCAGCACCCCCCCCCCCTGGCGCCACCAGCCTGGTGCGGCAAGGTTCACCCAGCAGATGTAGTTAAAATGTTCCTTGGCGTCGTCCACTTGGGACGGAACACCGCTGCAAAATAGTTTATATTTTAAGATTCCGGTTTGCTTTGTGGGATTCAACTTGGGGTTGGATCCAGAAGAGGTGGTCTATATATAGTCAACTATGAGAGGCCCCGGGTTAAAAAGGTGGAACAGTGTCTGGGATGCTCCCGGACGCAGGTTCGAATCCTCGTCACGGCCCTTGTGGATTTGTTAAGGTGGAACTGCTGCTGGTACTGTTAGTGCAGTCAATACTATAATGCTGTAACAATGTGTTCTAGTGGTCCAGCCCCGCGTCCACCTTCCCTCCCGTGAGGTGGAAGGCGCATGCGGTGCGTATGTAATGTATTTAACGATATTCTCTCGCTCGCTCATATACTTTACGGGCTCACCATAGCCCGTGCTACATGGAACTGTTTGTTCCAGTAAGGGAACCTAAAACAGCAATAACAACAAACATATATACACTGTGAGTGGCAGAGTGCACTCCCGCATTGACACACCGGACTGTAGTGGCTACCTACCTTGTGGAGGTTCCGAGGATCAACGGCCCCGCGGCCCGGTCTCCGACCAGTCCTCCTGGTTGGTTGTCTGGTCAACCAGGGAGTAATATCACCGAGAAAAGCAATCGGTGGTATTTATATAAGAGTATTCATGCTTAATTCGTCTGTATGCCAGATAGATAGATAAAGATTAAGCCACCCCAGAGGTGGCACGGGCATGAATAGCCCGTAGTCTGTATACCATGTCATGTTGGCATATTAAATCTTGATACTGTTGACATGCTGGCAGAAACAGTCGTAGCAGACCAGGAGCAGAAATTAATATAAGAGTTTCATTAGTGGTGAAGAGCTTGCCGATACAAATGTTTACTGCACAAATCTTATTAACGAACACACGAAAAGATTTGAAAGATGTAGCATTAAAGACTGTGGTTACTTGCATGTGAAACTCTTACGAGCGGAACGAATCATTTTAGAACTGTGCAATAGAGAGTTTTAGGGGCAACTCTGGTATCCCAAAACACGTGTCGAATGCTTTATGTCTGCTTTGTAAAGGAAAAAACATATTCTTTTGTAAATAATGTTATAGGCAGATTGAATGATAGAGTGATTTCCCTTCCCAGCGTTGAAAATCTACTGCAGTTTGTAAATACTCTACGCAATACTTTGATACAGGTTAGTTCCCATTGTAGGAAGGGAACTATAAGGGGAAAGCGCCAAGCCATTACGACTATATATCACTTGGAAGGGATCAGGATAAAGATTTGGGATGGGACTGGGGAATGGAATGGTGCCCAACCACTTGGACATTCGGGATTGAACGCCGACCTGCATGAAGCGAGACCGTCGCTTTACCGGCCNTGTGTGTGTGTGTGTGTGTGGTGTGTGTGTGTGTGTGTGAGCAAGATCTAGCGAGCACGCTTGGGGAATCTTTTAACCATTTGGTTTCTTCCCTCTCCCTTAAACAAAATCCAATGGGGCAAATGCTGGGTGTGTAGTCATGGCAACCATAATATGGAGTCTTCAATATGTGGTGAGTAGATCTGGCTGGTCCCAGAACCCCATCAACCAGGTATCAACCAGGTCTACTGTGCAGGAAAACCAATCAAGGCACGAATTGGATGACGCTGTGTAGGTGATGTGCCGTGATTGGTCATGGGTTGGAAGATGGGCTGGCAGATAAGTTGAGGCCCGCTGGCAGCAGATATGGGGGTGGGAAGTGTGCTTTGAGTAACATGTTATATTAGGAAAAAGATGTGGACAGTAGATGAGGTAAGGAGACTGGTGGTGGTGAGAGGAGAGAGCCAGGAGACTGGTGGTGGTGAGAGGAGAGAGAGCCAGGAGACTGGTGGTGGTGAGAGGAGAGAGCCAGGAGACTGGTGGTGGTGAGAGGAGAGAGCCAGGAGACTGGTGGTAGTGAGAGGATCTCTGAGAGCCAGGAGACTGGTGGCAGTGGGAGGAGAGAGAGCCAGGAGATTGGTGGTGGTGAGAGGAGAGAGCCAGGAGACTGGTGGTGGTGAGAGGAGAGAGAGCCAGGAGATTGGTGGCAGTGAGAGGAGAGAGCCAGGAGACTGGTGGCAGTGGGAGGAGAGAGAGCCAGGAGATTGGTGGTGGTGAGAGGAGAGAGCCAGGAGACTGGTGGTGGTGAGAGGAGAGAGCCAGGAGATTGGTGGCAGTGAGAGGAGAGAGCCAGGAGACTGGTGGTGGTGAGAGGAGAGAGAGCCAGGAGACTGGTGGCAGTGGGAGGAGAGAGAGCCAGGAGATTGGTGGTGGTGAGAGGAGAGAGCCAGGAAACTGGTGGTAGTGGGAGGAGAGAGCCAGGAGACTGGTGGCAGTGGGAGGAGAGAGAGCCAGGAGACTGGTGGTAGTGGGAGGAGAGAGAGAGCTAGGAGACTGGTGGTAGTGGGAGGAGAGAGCCAGGAGACTGGTGGTGGTGAGAGGAGAGAGAGCCAGGAGACTGGTGGTGGTGAGAGGAGAGAGCCAGGAAACTGGTGGCAGTGGGAGGAGAGAGCCAGGAGACTGGTGGCAGTGGGAGGAGAGAGAGCCAGGAGACTGGTGGTAGTGGGAGGAGAGAGAGAGCTAGGAGACTGGTGGTAGTGGGAGGAGAGAGCCAGGAGACTGGTGGCAGTGGGAGGAGAGAGAGCCAGGAGACTGGTGGCAGTGGGAGGAGAGAGAGCCAGGAGACTGGTGGTGGTGAGAGGAGAGAGAGCCAGGAGACTGGTGGCAGTGGGAGGAGAGAGAGCCAGGAGATTGGTGGTGGTGAGAGGAGAGAGCCAGGAAACTGGTGGCAGTGGGAGGAGAGAGCCAGGAGACTGGTGGCAGTGGGAGGAGAGAGAGCCAGGAGACTGGTGGTAGTGGGAGGAGAGAGAGAGCTAGGAGACTGGTGGTAGTGGGAGGAGAGAGCCAGGAGACTGGTGGCAGTGGGAGGAGAGAGAGCCAGGAGACTGGTGGCAGTGGGAGGAGAGAGAGCCAGGAGACTGGTGGTAGTGGGAGGAGAGAGAGAGCTAGGAGACTGGTGGTAGTGAGAGAAGCCGTGGCGTGTGGCCTGACCCCCCCCCCCCTCAAACGTCGCCAGAATAAAAGACATATAATGAAATAAAAAAATAGAGTTAATTGAATTTCGAGCAAGATTTTCTCCAGACTACAGAGGTATTCTTGGGGGTGTGACATTTCTGTTGTTCTGTGGCCGTTATATCCAACCCATCTCTGCACCCATTGTCGCGGGCGCGCGCGTCATTTAGGTAATATGAATGTAATTCATTATACTGAGGATGGGAGCTTGGCGTGCGAGTGTGGAGGGTGGGCAGCCATATTGTTTAGCGTGGTGGATGGTTCTATTCGCGGGTGTTGGCGGGCGCGGGTAATTGTTGCGTGGTTTTGAGTTGTGGGTGCGTTAACTACGGGTTTAATGCCCACCCTATTGTTGTTTTGCCTCTGGTTGCAAGGTTAGTCTTTATCATGCCCCGCGGGTCTTGTTGCTCTCCTTCATGCCCTGTGTCAGCCTCACCGTGCCCTGTGCCTGCCTCACCATGCCCTGTGCCAGCCTCACCATGCCCTGTGCAGCCTCACCGCTGCCCTGTGTCTCGCCTCACCCTGCCTGTGTCTCAGCCTCACCTGCCCTGTGCCAGCACTCACCATGCCCTGTGTCAGCCTCACCATGCCCTGTGCCAGCCTCACCACTGCCCTGTGCCAGCCTCACCATGCCCTGTGCCAGCCTCACCACTGCCCTGTGCCTGCCTCACCTGCCCTGTGCCAGCCTCACACACTGCCCTGTGCCTAGCCTCACCATGCCCTGTGCCAGCCTCACCCTGCCCTGTGCCAGCCTCACCCTGCCACTGTGCCAGCCTCACCTGCCCTGTGCAGCCTCACCCTGCCCTGTGCAGCCTCACCCTGCCCTGTGCCACCGTCACCATGCCCTGTGCCACCTCACATGCCCTTGGCCAGCCTCACCAGGTGCCCGTGCACAGGCCTCAACCAGGCCCTGTGTCAGCCTCACCGATGTGCCCTGTGCCAGCTCCGGCCATGCTGCCTCACCATGCCCTGTGCCATGCCTCACCATGCCCTGTGTCCAGCCCTCACCCCAGCCTGTGCCAGCCTCACCATGCCCTGTGCCCTCAAGTCCCTGCACCGCCCATGCCCTTGTGCTCAAGCCTCACCATTGCCCTGGTCAGACCCTCACCATGCCCTGTGGCCAGCCTCACCATGCCCTGTGCACGGCCTCACACATGCCCTGTGCCCGCCTAACCATGCCCTGTGCCGTCATGTCGCCTACACCATGCCCTGCCTGCCTCATGCCTCCTCAAGTGCCCTGTGCAGGCCTCGACCATGTCGGTGCTCCCATGCCCTGTCAGCCTCACCGTGCCCTGTGTCAGCCTGCACCATGTCCTTGCCTGTCCATCGCCTCACCTCCACTGTGCCCTAATGCCTGTCAGCCTCAACCATGCCCTGTGCTCAACAGCCTGTGTCAGCCTACTGCCCTGTGCCAGCCGCAACGTGTGCACCATGCCTGCTACCAATGCTCACCTGCCACGGCTGTGCACTAAGGTTAACGACTGTAAGCACACGTACCGGACCCCAGAGCTGCAGCAGTTAGTTACCACTCTGGGACAAGCACAGTTCTTGTTCCCAATCAACGCCTCGGCCAGTCCCTCATGCCTCGCATGATAACAATAAGCAGCTTTCTTTTTTAAATGCATTGGTATTAAGTCATGACTCGAGTGTCAGTTGTTTTATGTAAATAACATTGGTGACTGTACGTGATGATTGGGTTACTGCGGCAAGTGTGTGTGTGTGTGTGTGTGTTGGGTGTGTGTGTGTGTGTGTGTTGTGGTGTGTGTGTGTGTGTGTGTGTGTGTGTGTGTGTGTGTGTTGTTGTTGACATGTGCAAGGTAAAGTAGGTTGTAATGTGGCCGACGTAAAGCTAGGCGCGAGAGCAAACTACGCCAACCTTAAAGGTTAGTGCGACAAACCTTTAAGGCGTGATAAAGAGGAGCTCCACATGAAACAGAAAGCAACATAAAGCTTAGCACGGAAGTGAAGAGCGACAGTTAATTAAGGTAGACGCAACATAAAGCACATACCCCTAAGCTTGGCATGATATAAAGTATATAGCGACTAGAGGATGAGAACCACTTAAATGTGGACTGGAACTGTGAGCGTCATGTTGGTAACACCTGGCATAGGTGCCTGTGCCTACAACCTGGCACAGGTGCCTGTGTCTACACCTGGCACAGGTGCCTGTGTCTACACCTGGCAGAGGTGCCTGTGTCTACACCTGGCACAGGTGCCTGTGTCAGTTGGTAGGGGATGGTTCGTAAGGAAGGTTGTGGGTAAGATATGATGACCTATTCTTGATCAGGTATAGATTACTTGATGACGACAATATTCACTAGAAACAGGCAATACAGGAAATGTGTTCTGCAGGAGTATAATTCCCATTGTGGGTCGGCCTCGTGGTCAGACGTGATCACTGATTCTCTCACGCTTTCCCCGGAAATAGTATTGAGTGTTATCATATCCATGTGAATCTTTGGTGAATGAAGCTATTACCTGGAGTATACTTGGAGAGGGTTTCAAGAGTTGTTCTACTCCTCCGAGCCCGGCCTGAGGCCAGGCTCGACTTGTGATAACTTGGTCCAACAGGCTGTTGCTTGGCCATTGTTTGCAGGATGTATATATCTGC
>WNGS01005641.1:3893410-3907398 GCA_020271785.1 Procambarus virginalis
CTGTAACCTCTCACAATACCTGTAACCTCTCACATACCCCTCACATCTTGTGTCAATACTTTACATTATTTGATTCGAATTATGTGTTAATGTGGCGGTACTGAGAATTTATTGTGATATTTTTATTGATTATTGCGGCCCGGTCGTTGACCAGGCCTCCTGGTTGCTGGACTGATCAACCAGGCTGTTGGACGCGGCTGCTCGCAGCCTGACGTATGAGTCAGAGCCTGGTTGATCAGGTATCCTTTTGAGGTGCTTATCCAGTTCTCTCTTGAACACTGTGAGGGGTCTGCCATTATGCCCCTTATTGTAGTGGAAGCGTGTTGAAGTGCCATCCTCGGTGTATTTGTTTCTAACTTCCACCTGTGCAGTCATTCTATTTCGGAGGATTGGTTCTCTTCATCTCGTCTATTCTCTCGAGTATCTTGCACATCGGATCATAACTCATGTGGTCTCCATTTGTGGTTTTGTTCTTTTACCGGAACACAAGAGCTTTGGCAAGCCGAACAGTCTACCAGGAAGTTTTGGCTCCCCTCAATCCCGTGAAAGTAAACAACTCGTGAAACTCTCACCAGGTAATCCCCAGGTAAAGCCTTGCCCTCCTGATCTGCAAGGACTCCTAGCGGCCCCTTTAATCCTCGGGCACGCGGGGAACGTAATTATGTTTGGAAAGGCAGCAAACGTTTGTAAGAAGGTGAAAACTCGCAAGTCATATACGGAATTTATGCAAATTTAGGGATTAAAGCGTGTTAATGGAGGCTGGCGAGAGTAGTAAATGGCCGGGGGAGTGAGTATTAGCCAGGAGTAAACAAGTGCCTTTAGTCGATAAGAATATGAAGGAACGCACCGAGACGAGCAATGTGGCCGCTACCACCCACGGAAAATGGCAACCAAAGCCGGATTTGGACTCCTGTTTACACTGTGAAGATTCAAGGTTTATATATATATATATATATATATATATATATATATATATATATATATATATATATATATATATATATATGCATGCAATTGACGATCACTAACACTGATCATTTGTATGCGGAAAAACCACAAAGAAATGGAGAAGAGAGATGAACGTTTCGGCTTGTTAAAGCCGTTGTCAACACCAGACTCTAGTGTTGACAACGGCTTTAACAAGCCGAAACGTTCATCTCTCTTCTCCATTTCTTTGTGGTTTTTCCGCATATATATATATATATATATATATATATATATATATATATATATATATATATATATATATATATATATATATATATATATATTAGTAAATGTGTTTGTTACACCAGAAGCGTGTGATATCCATCTTGTGTCATGTATATTTTGGATTTAAAACAAAATAACACGCAAGGCTTCCCTTAGTGTCTGGAAATAACATTGTGGTGCGTCAGGTTAGAATGTGTCTGCTGACCAGACCCACTGCAGTTATGCCTCTTTTTAATTAGCATATTTAGGTATTTGTGTATTGATGGAGCTACCCTAGACTATGTCAGGGGAAGTATAGTGTCAAGAAGTGGCTTGGTTGTACCTTACCGGAGCTCCGTGTATGGAGCATACCTTGTGTATGTTGTGGTGAATATGGTTGCCATGCCTCGGGAGATATATTGGCATGTGTTTATGCGCAGTACATGTCCTGCTTGGTGGGGTTCTGGGTGTTCTGTTCCCCAAGCCCGGCCTGAGGCCAGGCTCGACTTGTGAGTCCATTTTGGTATTCGCTGAAGGACGAAAAGTAAATGATTCAAGGCCATGGGAGCGTTATGTATGGGGTGATGAGGTTATTAGCTGGGTTTACCTGAGGCCCACCATCTCTAGTGGCCTCGACGGAGACAGGAAGTCGGGGGCTTGTCAAAGGTCCTCCCAACGTTCTTGATATTTTTTTCCCAGCTGAATTGTTAATTGAAGCAATGTGGCTTGGCATTTACCCTGGGCAGTGATGTTGATTGTTGTGCTAGTAACAGTGGTATTAGTGACTTTATACACTATATAATATTGTACCTACTAACAAGCCACTGTAATATATTGCAGTGTGTATTGTATAAATACTAATTATTATTATAATTATTGAGAAATTCCACTGGGACTATAGGTGGGTTCGAACCAATGACCCAAGCATAGCCAGTCGCATATTCTATCTATAGTCCCAGTGGATTTTCTCATTGATATATATCACGTTAATGTGATTTCTGTGTGATTATTACTTATTATTATATTATGCCAATTAGTTGAACATTACCTACAACAATAATAATGATTTAAACAGTTTTCTATATGGCTTTTATAATGTTATTTGTTTCTTCAGCTCTCCTTGGCCTGGGGTAAATGACCAAATTTATGTTCCACTGTGTCCAATTAGTTTTAATGGGATTTTGTACCTGTCATGGCGGATTGTTGTGGCTCATTAGCCTCACGCTGGCCTCAGACTCATAATACACCGACATTCATCTCAGAGTTGGCTCTTATTAATCTGTTCCACTAGACTTACATTGGCCGCCACTCTTGACTCATATTATGGTAGGCTATATTGGGCCACAATACATAATGCCATGTAACGTTTAGAGAGTGCCACTTAAGACTTCCATCGCCTCAGCCTGGACAGTTGTAGGGGGAGTTAGAACTTTGTAAACAAAGACTACCTCAGCACCTTGTTGTTGTTGTTTAAGATTCGCTACTTGGAACAAAAAGTTCCAAGTAGCACGGACTATGGTGAGCCCGTAGTGGACTGTATAGGACCTCACCACTGATGGCACTGCTCAAGGCACTGGTTGTGTCTGTTGTGTCTGTCTCATGTTCAAGACAATGGAAGTGTCTCAGCTAGTACATGGTGTCTCGCACTCAGTTGATCAAGTGAACTATTTGGATCCGTATTAAACTCTTTTGATGTACTGTCTGGAATGCAGCAGAGATTACTTATAGTCTACTAGGAAAAACCCTCTGAATTGAGTGTCGTCGTTTATACGGTAAAGTTAGAACTCGGTTGGTTGAGAGAGAGAGAGATGGTAGGCCGTGCGAGATAACTCCAGTGAGCTCTCAACATGAGGCAGGCATCATCCTTCAGCTAACAATATTTAAGTACAGTACCAATATTGCTGGAGCAAGTAGTTGGGGATTTGATGAGGTTACTCGCCAAGGTCTCTGCAGTTCTGCCCTCCAGATTGTTCCCACCTCAGTCATCTTGATTATTTCCACCTCCATCCTGATTGTTTCCAGCTCAGCTGTGCAGATTGTTTCCGACTCAGCCGTTCTGATTGTTGAGGAGTAACCATAAATTGAATAACAAAGGTAGGAGCTTGCTACAATACGCGTCTATCTCAGCTGCTGGCGCCTGTACCACGCTAGTCTGGCCATGGGTCTCTCTCACTAGACTGGCTTATAGTTAGAAATTTGTTATCGCCCAGAGCATTTCCCATTGTTCTTTTATTAGCGTTGCACCAAGTGTATTAGCGGGATACCGCGCGGTCTTGATGTAGGTGGTTCGTTCCGCTCCCAATTAAATCCAGGCTTGGAAAGTGTCGTTTGGTCGGATTATTAGAGGTGATTAAGGTGAATTAGCATGATGGTAGTTCGAGTGACGGGGTCGAGTGGAGTCACGTTGCCAGTGTTTACACAAGTAATCCGCCTGGCCTCTCGCTAAGGCTTCCTGTTGAGCGGGAGGAGGGACGGGGAAGGCCCGTTGTCACCAGACAACGGTGACAGCCCGTTAAGACGGTGTGGGACGAACTTTTGAAGTACAAGAGACGAAACCAAAGAATATGATGGCTTCGATGTGCTGTCTGGCTCCATGTGTGTGTTGTCTGGCTCCATGTGTGTGTTGTCTGGCTCCATGTGTGTGTTGTCTGGCTCCATGTGTGTGTTGTCTGGCTCCATGTGTGTGTTGTCTGGCTCCATGTGTGTGTTGTCTGGCTCCATGTGTGTGTTGTCTGGTTTCATGTGTGTGTTGTATGGCTCCATGTGTGTGTTGTCTGGCTCCATGTGTGTGTTGTCTGGCTCCATGTGTATGACTGGCTCTGTATATTCACCTAGTTGTATTTGCATTTGTCTGGCTTTGTGTTTATGTCTAATTTAACTACCGAAGAATCTGTTAGGACCTAGAAATTAAATCAGAACTAAAGACTCGAAAGCAAAAGCAATGTGTTCGATCGATTAATAGCATTGTTATAAACATGTGGAATATTATCATTGTCTAAATTAGTAAATATTTACAAATACCCCGTTTGTCACGGGTAAATACACGAACACTTTGGTATTTACAATTATTGGGTTATTTGTCTTTTTCCTTGTTGGGTTTAAGGCCTTGGGACTAGGAAACAAGTTAGGGTATTAAGGGTAGCATTTTCCCCACAACATAATGCTTGTCTGTGAAGAGTGTTGGTGAGAANCAGTAGCCGGACCCCAGAGACTGCCAGCAGTAGTCTACCACTCTGGAACAAGACAGTCTTGTTCCCATCAACGCCTCGGCCAGTCCCTCATGCTCGCATGATAACAATAAGCAGCTTTCTTTTTTAAATGCATTGGTATTAAGTCATGACTCGAGTGTCAGTTTTTATGTAAATAACATGGTGACTGTACGTGATGATTGGGTTACTGCGGCAAGTGTGTGTTGTGTGTGTGTGTGTGTGTGTGTGGTGTGTGGTGGGTGTGTGTGTGTGTGTGTGTGTGTGTGTGTGTGTTGTTGTTGACATGTGCAAGGTAAAGTAGGTTGTAAATGTGGCCGACGTAAAGCTAGGCGCGAGAGCAAACTACGCCAACCTTAAAGTTAGTGCGACAAACCTTTAAGCGTGATAAAGAGGAGCTCCACATGAAACAGAAGCAACATAAAGCTTAGCACGGAAGTGAAGAGCGACAGTTAATTAAGTCGACGCAACATAAAGCACCATACCCCTTAAAGTTGGCATGATAAAGTATATAGCGACCAGAGGATGAGAACCACTTAAATGTGGATGGGAACTGTGAGCGTCATGTTGGTAACACCAGGCACATGGCCTGTGCCTACACTGGACAGGTGCCTGTGTCTACACCTGGCACAGGTGCCTGTGTCTACACCTGGCACAGGTGCCTGTGTCAGGTGGTAGGGGATGGTTCGTAAAGGAAGGTTGTGGGTTAAGATATGATGACCTATTCTTGATCAGGTAGAGATTACTTGATGCGACAATATTCACTAGAAACAGGCAATACAGGAACTGTGTTCTGCAGGAGTATAATTCCCATTGTGGGTCGGCCTCGTGGTCAGATGTGACCACTCATTCTCTCACGCTTTCCCCGGAAATATATTGAGTGTTATCATATCCATGTGAATCTTTGGTGAATGAAGCTATTACCTGGAGTATACCTGGAGAGGGTTTCAAGAGTTGTTCTACTCTCCGAGCCCGGCCTGAGGCCAGGCTCGACTTGTGATAACTTGGTCCAACAGGCTGTTGCTTGGCCATTGTTTGCAGGATGTATATATCGGCCTGTGCAGTTAATCACCTTAGATTTGTATCTAATTAGAATGTTTCGGGTTTTTCATTAAATTAATGTTAAAATCGTTGAATCGAGGTGTGTTGAAGCAGAGAGCTGTTAAGATGGAGAAAGATGTGCAGGTAAAGTGTGGTGAGGTGACAGGGTCGAGGGTCCCTCCAGGGTTGATCAGTCCAGCAACCAGGGGCCTGGTCGACGACCGGCCGCGGGGACGCTAAGCCCCGGAAGCACCTCAAGGTAAGGGGTCAACAGGTGTGAGAAACGACCCCGG
Source organism: Procambarus virginalis (assembly GCA_020271785.1). Classification (NCBI taxonomy): domain Eukaryota; kingdom Metazoa; phylum Arthropoda; class Malacostraca; order Decapoda; family Cambaridae; genus Procambarus; species Procambarus virginalis. Next base: position 3,899,142 of record WNGS01005641.1, read on the forward strand.
GAGGCCTGTTGGGGCCCTGACAGCTGAGTGAACAGGGCTTCGGGTTCGAGGTTCCGGGTTCGATCCCCAGTGGAGGCGGAAACAAATGGGCAGTTTCTTTCAAACTGATGCCTGCTACCTAACAGTAAATAGGTACCTGGGTGTTACGGGCTGCTTCCTGGGGTGTGTAACAAAAAGGAGGCCTGGTTGAGGACCGGGCCGCGGGGACGCTAAGCCCCGAAATCACCTCAAGATAACCTCAAGAAGAATTATTCACAGTTGTATGGAGTCGCTGGGTTGTTAGTGCCGCGTGTAAGACAGCATTCCCAGCAAACACTCACGCAGTAATCACGGTATTTTGTCTCTCTCTACTAACATCTGGTTACAGTGGACGCTGAGAGTGTTTAACTAGTTGGGTGACCTCGTCCGTAAGATAAGGTTTAACATCTCAGTTGAGTACCAGTTAGGTACTTCTGAAACCCTTAGTGAGCCTCATAGCCTGATTGGTGAAACGATTTCGTATTTTTCACTCCAACCTCGGTTCTTGACCAGTGTCTTGCAGCTTCTAGAGGTTATCTTGAGGTTATCTTGAGATGATTTCGGGGCTTTAGTGTCCCCGCGGCCCGGTCCTCGACCAGGCCTCTACCCCCAGGAAGCAGCCCGTGACAGCTGACTAACACCCAGGTACCTATTTTACTGCTAGCTAACAGGGGCATAGGGTGAAAAAAAAACTCAGCCCATTGTTTCTCGCCGACGCCTGGGATCGAACCCGGGACCACAGGATCACAAGTCCAGCGTGCTCTCCGCTCGGCCGACCGGCTTTTTTCACAGTTTTAATGCTCAAATTTTATAGACAATATATCTATGTAACCTCATATAATATAGTATTAAACGGTAAATAAAAAGGGTGATAGGAGAAGAAAATACAAACGCACATTTAGTCAAACGACAAGATTTTCTCTTGAATGCTATTTATTTATTTAGGGTTTCCCATATATAATATATATCTGAAATGAATAAATTACACCTGGGTTAGGGGCTGTCCCAGTTCACTGTCTCCTATAAGGTGTAGCGCTCACTCACTTAACAGTCATATGTACTTTGTATGTTGTGACACAACACCTACAAGATTGAATGAGGCATTCATGCTTTATCAACCATGTTCAATATGTAGAGGCTTCCTTCATGCTGCCGTGAACGACGTTCAAGAGCAAATACTTCCTTCATGCTGCCCTCACATCAACTTCCTCCCTGTGGCCCGGTGTCCTCCCACTTCTCCTGGCGGAAAACACTGTCTTAACCTCCAACTCCGTCTTCAATAAATACGCTGAAGGCGCCTCCATCCCTTCCCCGGCAACATGACCCGACCATTTGACCTCCCTCGCTGCCGCACTCATTAAAACCAGTTAGTTTGATATTAAAATAGGAAGGCAATGTGTGTGAGTTTCCCTCCCTCGGAGTATACGAGACAAGCATGGGAGGCAGGAGATGGTTCATGAGGGGTGAGGGTGATGGTGGGGCTGGGAGTGGGGTGATGGTGGGGCTGGGGGAGAGGGGTGAGGGGTGATGGTGGGGCTGGGGAGAGGGGTGATGTGGGGCTGGGGGAGAGGGGTTGGGGTATGTTTTGGGTTGATGCTTATCGTGTAGTCTCGATGGTGCAGCTGCTCTTACGGCTCTCACTGCTCTCTCTTGCTGCTGCTGCTCTCCTGCTCCTGCTCTCACTACTCTCTCCTGCTGCTGCTCTCACTACTCTCTCCTGCTGCTGCTCTCACTACTCTCTCCTGCTCCTGCTCTCACTACTCTCTCCTGCTGCTGCTCTCACTACTCTCTCCTGCTCCTGCTCTCACTACTCTCTCCTGCTCCTGCTCTCACTACTCTCCTGCTGCTGCTCTCACTACTCTCTCCTGCTCCTGCTCTCACTACTCTCCTGCTCCTGCTCTCACTACTATCTTCTGCTCCTGCTCTCACTACTCTCTCCTGCTGCTGCTCTCACTACTCTCTCCTGCTGCTGCTCTCACTACTCTCTCCTGCTCCTGCTCTCACTACTCTCTTCTGCTGCTGCTCTCACTACTCTCTTCTGCTGCTGCTCCCACTACTCTCCTGCTGCTGCTCTCACTACTCTCCTGCTGCTGCTCCCACTACTCTCTTCTGCTGCTGCTCTCACTACTCTCTCTGCTGCTGCTCTCACTACTCTCTTCTGCTCCTGCTCTCACTACTCTCTCCTGCTGCTGCTCTCACTACTCTCCTGCTGCTGCTCTCACTACTCTCTTCTGCTGCTGCTCTCACTACTCTCTCCTGCTCCTGCTCTCACTACTCTCTCCTGCTGCTGCTCTCACTACTCTCCTGCTGCTGCTCTCACTACTCTCCTGCTGCTGCTCCCACTACTCTCCTGCTACTGCTAAGCTACCTGGTTACCTTATGGAGGATCTGTGGCTTGCCCCTCAGCTTAATTTGTTCCTAATCAGACCTCTTGGTTAACGACCTGTTCAGCCAAACTGTTGGTGGTTGTTCATGTACTCTTGGTAGGTGCTGATCAAGTTTCCTCTTGATCACAAGTATGGGTCTGTTAATTTTCCTTATATAAGGTATTCCCTGGAGACACCGTATAATTTTAAATATATTTTTTATTAGCATAAACCTACACGAAGCGTCTTAGAGCTGTAGACTAATGTCTGTGGGAGCTCTTGTGATTTCAACAAATACCTCTAATACGTTTTACATAATTTGTGTATAAACATTTATTTTCAATCTTGTTCGGACTGCGAGTAGCGGCGACTAACAGCCTGCTTGACCAGACCACCAGCCAGGAGGTCTGGTCAGAGACTGGGCCGAGGGGACACTGAATCCATGAAGCAACACAAGGTGGACTCTTTTTCTAGATTTACCACTTCGTAAAAAATGCAACTGTTTTGCCTGCCAGAGACTTCCGAACCCGTGCAAAACATCTTAACTTATCGAGTACGATGCATGGTAAACGTCAACATTACCATGCTTTTATTTTTGTCTAATACGATGCATTTTTAACGAATTGGTGGACTGGGAAATAAATGGAAGGCATTAGGCGAGTGGACGGTCTGGACGAAGGTGGCGCCACCTCCCAATTGGTGCCCGGGGGTGCCAGGGGGTGAAGTGCCAGGGGGTGAAGTGCCATGGAGTGCCAGGTAGGTGGAGGGAAGTGGTGGAGAGGTAAGGTGCTCCTTGACACTTACTGTGACTCCGGCTTCAACAATTGCTCTTAATTTAAATCCCTCAATTTATATATAGGGAACGATTTAAACCTGTGAAGTGCTGTTAAGAGTTTTTCTGCTCGCAAACCATGGTTCCCTGGTGATGATGGCCCAGTCAGTGAGGCATTTCTGTTTGTAACCTGCAGGCCCACATAGCCATCACAACCTGGTCGATCCGGTTCTTTCTGCAGGAACTTGTCGCGTTAACTTTTTGAAGATTGATATCATTGTTCTGGCAATATCTCTCGTGTTTGCCGGAGTTGGTTTATTTTACCGTGCTTTGTGTATCTCACGCTCGGATATGTTATTACCTCGACTTTCATCCTGATCTTTATATCTAGATCATGTCTCATCTCGTTTCAGTTCCAGACAGTAAACTTTACGGGATTTAGAAGCAGTTCGAGACACTAAACCTTGAAGCACTCCAGTTTAAGTGAGGTGTTGATACTATGCCAGTTGTGGTCACCTGTAGTTACTTGTTAGAATTAATTTATTCTCTACTTCATTCGGTATGGTCATTCCAGTCTCACCACTCACTGGAGTCATTTCAGTCTCACCAGTCACTGGAGTCATTCCAGTCTCACCACTCACTGGAGTCATTCTCGCACGTGACTGGCAGTATCACCCTGCTTCAGTATTTACCTGTCTGGCGTTCATTAAACACTTTACTGAAGGGCTCAGACGGGTAAACACTTCCACTAAACTGTTTTCCCCTCAAAAAATAACAATTAAAACTGAAAGCTGTAATTGTACTCGAAATTGTTATATGACATGAGAGCTTACATCAATGGCGCGTGAAAATATTTGCATTAAGGGGACGTGAGCGCTGCGTATAGCCCGTATACACCTTCCACACGGGTGTTCTGCTCCCAGCTGACCCGTGTTCACCTTCCACACGGTATTCTGCTCCCAGCTGACCCGTGTTCACCTTCCACACGGGTATTCTGCTCCCAGCTGACCCGTGTTCACCTTCCACACGGTATTCTGCTCCCAGCTGACCTGTGTTCACCTTCCACACGGTGTTGTGCTCCCAGCTGACCCGTGTTCACCTTCCACACGGTGTTGTGCTCCCAGCTGACCCGTGTTCACCTTCCACACGGTGTTCTGAGTTTGTAACAATCGCGGAAGCATCGCGACAAGTCGGCGACGTGGGGAATGTCTAGGAAGGTAACAGGGAATGACGCAACGCGATTAGCTCGACGTACGACCACTCAGCTCATAAGCTCCGTACACGAATAACAGGCGTATGGTATTCGTGTACCGAGACACGAATACCACGCGGCTTTTTGTTTTGTAAACATGATCATTAAGAAGCCTTTGTCCTGGTTGTTATTGTGTCCTGTGACTCGTCTGGCGCCCAGGGCCTCACAGCTCTGTGATTCACTGCGCATGTGCGCCCGTCATTTACTGGAGGACCAGCGCAGGAATATATATATATATATATATATATATATATATATATATATATATATATATATATATATATATATATATATATATATATATATATATATACAATACAATTGTAGGGAAGGGAGTACCACCTCTGGCTGGAAGAAGGGGGACCCATAGCCTCGGAGGAAACCACACATAACGCATTGGAGGGAATGTAGGTCCCCTCCAATACAGTTTCTGTGTGCTTTTCTCCTACCACCCCCTTCCCTTTTTTTTACAATTGTATATATATTTTAAGATGTATTTGTTTTTCTTGTGTGTTTGTGGTAGGAATGAGTTGTAGCTCTGTGGTCTCCGCCTGTTAGCTATCTTGGGTCTCTAGTGCCTCGACTCTTTAAGCTCTTGTGTTTTGTAATATGTCTTGAAGCTGTGAATGGTGTTAGCCTCCGCAAGCTTCCATATATCATTTTTGAAGCCGGCTGCTGCACAATGGGAACGCTTCCTTATGTGTCTGACACTCGTGTGCGCGTGCCTAGTTGGGTCTACACAGAGATTCAGCTCCTGGGCCCTGCTTTCTAGCGGTTATGTCTGGCGCATATGTACATACCGACGTCCCGGAATTTGTCATGTTTGGTGCTGAAGGTGTGAATAGTGGTTGTTTCCACTACCTTGTGAGTAGTGGTTGCTACCACCACCACCACCACCACCACTACCTGTGGTCCACAACCAGTACACTTGTTTGCCATTATTTTTATTTATTGTTTATTTATATATACAAGAGTTCATAACCTTCAAGTAAGGAGGCCTGGTCGACGACCGGGCCGCGGGGACGCTAAGCCCCGGAAACACTTCAAGGTAACTTCTTGTAATTCTCGCGGTGTTCGAAGATTTCCTTACATTTCTCCCATCTGTCACTTTTTGGCTTATGCTTGTAACAGCGTTATTTTGTCACACTGCTGGAAGACTGTATATCCTCTTTGTCGTACGTAGAGCCTACTCACCCCTCCCCCTAAAGCCCAGCCTCAGGCGAAACTTGTCTGACGATAACTTGATCTAAAAGGTTGTTGCTTGGAGCGGCCTGCAGGCCCACATATCCCTTAAAGCCCCGGGTGGTCCGGCACTTCCTGTCTATTCCCTTTAGTATCTTGTACGCGCGTGTGTGTAAACAGGAGTCTAGAGTGGTTCATTATAGTGTTTCTGGCGGTGTGTGGTGATGGGGGCGTGGTTTGCTGGAGACACACACACACACACACACACACCAGGTAGCCTGGTGGATATCGCGCAGGACTTGTAATTCTGTGGCGCGGGTTCGATTCCCGCACCCGGCAGAAACAATGGCAAAGTTTCTTTCACCCTGAATGCCCCTGTTACCTAGCAGTAAATAGGTACCTGGGAGTTAGTCAGCTGTCACGGGCTGCTTCCTGGGGTGTGGTGTGTGTGTGGTGTGTGTGGGAAAAAAAAAAAGTGTAGTTAGTAAACAGTTGAGAGGCGGGCCGAAAGAGCAAAGCTCAACCCCGTAAAATACAACTAAGTGAATACACACACACACACACACACACACACACACACACACACACACACACACACACACACATACACACACACATACACACATACACACAGTAGTTAGTAAACAGTTGATTGACAGTTGTGAGGCGGGCCGAAAGAGCAAAGCTCAACCCCCGCAAACATAACTAGGTGAACACACACACACACACACACACACACACACACATACACACACACACACACACACACACACCCACACACACACACACCACACCACACACACAACACACACACACACACACACACGCACGCACACGCGCGCACACGCACACACGCACACGCACACGCACACACACACACACTGCGACAGTCACAATCGTCGTGGATGATAAAGAAACCCGGTGATGATGAGCATGGCTCCCTCACCGCACACGCACATATTGTTCTCAACACCTGCACTGTGGTTGACGCCGGCTGTGGTGGTGGTGGTGGGTGCACTGTGGTTGACGCCGGCTGTAGTGGTGGTGGTGGGTGCACTGTGGTTGACGCCGGCTGTAGTGGTGTGGTGGGTGCACTGTGGTTGACGCCGGCTGTAGTGGTGGTGGTGGGTGCACTGTGGTTGACGCGGCTGTGGTGGTGGTGGTGGGTGCACTGTGGTTGACGCCGGCTGTGGTGGTGGTGGTGGGTGCACTGTGGTTGACGCCGGCTGTGGTGGTGGTGGTGGGTGCACTGTGGTTGACGCCGGCTGTAGTGGGTGGTGGTGGGTGCACTGTGGTTGACGCCGGCTGTGGTGGTGGTGGTGGGTGCACTGTGGTTGACGCCGGCTGTGGCGGTGCACTGTTGTGTGGTTATGTGCACGTTGCAAGACTTGCTTCACATGTGTCACACACAGCGACACTTGCCACAGTTTATCTCATGCTCCTGGTCTATTGCTTCGTTATTATGACCATAAAGTACCGAGCGGCCGAGTTTATTGGCTTGTAGGTGGTCCTTGACGTATCTGTTGGCTTGTAGGTGGTCCTTGACGTATCTGTTGGCTTGTAGGAGGTCCCTGACGTATCTGTTGGCTTGTAGGAGGTCCCTGACGTATCTGTTGGCTTGTAGGTGGTCCCTGACGTATCTGTTGGCTTGTAGGAGGTCCCAGACGTATCTGTTGTCTTGTAGGAGGTCCCAGACGTATCTGTTGGCTTGTAGGTGGTCCTTGACGTATCTGTTGGCTTGTAGGTGGTCCTTGACGTATCTGTTGGCTTGTAGGAGGTCCCAGACGTATCTGTTGGCTTGTAGGAGGTCCCAGACGTATCTGTTGGCTTGTAGGTGTCCTTGACGTATCTGTTGGCTTGTAGGTGGTCCTTGACGTATCTGTTGGCTTGTAGGTGGTCCTTGACGTATCTGTTGGCTTGTAGGAGGTCCCTGACGTATCTGTTGGCTTGTAGGAGGTCCCTGACGTATCTGTTGGCTTGTAGGAGGTCCCAGACGTATCTGTTGGCTTGTAGGAGGTCCCAGACGTATCTGTTGGCTTGTAGGTGGTCCTTGACGTATCTGTTGGCTTGTAGGAGTCCTTGACGTATCTGTTGGCTTGTAGGTGGTCCTTGACGTATCTGTTGGCTTGTAGGAGGTCCCTGACGTATCTGTTGGCTTGTAGGTGGTCCCTGACGTAGCTGTTGGCTTGTAGGTGGTCCCTGACGTGTCTGTTGGCTTGTAGGTGGTCCCTGACGTATCTGTTGGCGTGTAGGAGGTCCTGACGTATCTGTTGGCTTGTAGGTGGTCCCTGACGTATCTGTTGGCGTGTAGGAGGTCCCTGACGTATTTGTTGCGTTGTAGGAGGTCCCTGACGTATCTGTTGGCTTGTAGGTGGTCCCCTGACGTATCTGTTGGCTTGTAGGAGGTCCCTGACGTATCTGTTGGCTTGTAGGTGGTCCCTGACGTATGTTATCTCGTAGGAGGTCCCTGACGTATCTGTTATCTCGTTGGAGGTCCCTGACGTATTTGTTGGCTTGTAGGAGGTCCTGACGTATCTGTATCGTAAGAGGTCCCTGACGTATCTGTTATCGTAAGAGGTCCCTGACGTATCTGTTATCGTAAGAGATCCCTGACGTATCTGTTATCGTAAGAGGTCCCTGGGTTATCTGTTGGGAGTAGATTGCCTG
>WNGS01005641.1:3911891-3957681 GCA_020271785.1 Procambarus virginalis
CTCCTTCATGCCCTGTGTCAGCCTCACCGTGCCCTGTGCCTGCCTCACCATGCCCTGTGCCAGCCTCACCATGCCCTGTGCCTGCCTCACCATGCCCTGTGCCAGCCTCACCATGCCCTGTGCCTGCCTCACCATGCCTGTGCCAGCCTCACCATGCCCTGTGCCAGCCTCACCATGCCCTGTGCCAGCCTCACCATGCCCTGTGCCAGCCTCACCGTGCCCTGTGCCTGCCTCACCATGCCTGTGCCAGCCTCACCATGCCCTGTGTCAGCCTCACCATGCCCTGTGCCAGCCTCACCATGCCCTGTGCCAGCCTCACCATGCCCTGTGTCAGCCTCACCATGCCCTGTGCCAGCCTCACCATGCCCTGTGCCAGCCTCACCGTGCCCTGTGCCAGCCTCACCATGCCCTGTGCCAGCCTCACCATGCCCTGTGCCAGCCTCACCGTGCCCTGTGCCAGCCTCACCATGCCCTGTGTCAGCCTCACCATGCCCTGTGCCAGCCTCACCGTGCCCTGTGCCTGCCTCACCATGCCCTGTGCCTGCCTCACCATGCCCTGTGCCAGCCTCACCATGCCCTGTGCCTGCCTCACCATGCCCTGTGCCAGCCTCACCGTGCCCTGTGCCAGCCTCACCATGCCCTGTGTCAGCCTCACCATGCCCTGTGCCAGCCTCACCATGCCCTGTGCCAGCCTCACCATGCCCTGTGCCTGCCTCACCATGCCCTGTGCCAGCCTCACCATGCCCTGTGCCAGCCTCACCATGCCCTGTGCCAGCCTCACCATGCCCTGTGCCTGCCTCACCGTGCCCTGTGCCAGCCTCACCATGCCCTGTGCCTGCCTCACCATGCCCTGTGCCAGCCTCACCATGCCCTGTGCCAGCCTCACCATGCCCTGTGCCTGCCTCACCATGCCCTGTGCCTGCCTCACCATGCCCTGTGCCAGCCTCACCATGCCCTGTGCCAGCCTCACCATGCCCTGTGCCTGCCTCACCATGCCCTGTGCCAGCCTCACCATGCCCTGTGCCAGCCTCACCATGCCCTGTGCCTGCCTCACCATGCCCTGTGCCTGCCTCACCGTGCCCTGTGCCAGCCTCACAATGCCTGTAAGACTGGTTAAGACACTAGCCAGTAGCCGGACCCCAGAGACTGCCAGCAGTTAGTCTACCACTCTGGAACAAGCACAGTCTTGTTCCCATCAACGCCTCGGCCAGTCCCTCATGCTCGCATGATAACAATAAGCAGCTTCTTTTTTAAATGCATTGGTATTAAGTCATGACTCGAGTGTCAGTTGTTTTATGTAAATAACATTGGTGACTGTACGTGATGATTGGGTTACTGCGGCAAGTGTGTGTGTGTGTGTGTGTGTGTGTGTGTGTGTGTGTGTGTGTGTGTGTGTGTGTGTGTGTTGTTGTTGTTGTTGACATGTGCAAGGTAAAGTAGGTTGTAAATGTGGCCGACGTAAAGCTAGGCGCGAGAGCAAACTACGCCAACCTTAAAGGTTAGTGCGACAAACCTTTAAGGCGTGATAAAGAGGAGCTCCACATGAAACAGAAAGCAACATAAAGCTTAGCACGGAAGTGAAGAGCGACAGTTAATTAAGGTAGACGCAACATAAAGCACATACCCCTTAAAGCTTGGCATGATATAAAGTATATAGCGACCAGAGGATGAGAACCACTTAAATGTGGACTGGAACTGTGAACGTCATGTTGGTAACACCAGGCACAGGTGCCTGTGTCTACACCTGGCACAGGTGCCTGTGTCAGTTGGTAGGGGGATGGTTCGTAAGGAAGGTTGTGGGTAAGATATGATGACCTATTCTTGATCAGGTATAGATTACTTGATGACGACAATATTCACTAAAAACAGGCAATACAGGAACTGTGTTCTGCAGGAGTATAATTCCCATTGTGGGTCGGCCTCGTGGTCAGATGTGACCACTGATTCTCTCACGCTTTCCCCGGAAATATATTGAGTGTTATCATATCCATGTGAATCTTTGGTGAATGAAGCTATTACCTGGAGTATACCTGGAGAGGGTTTCAAGAGTTGTTCTACTCTCCGAGCCCGGCCTGAGGCCAGGCTCGACTTGTGATAACTTGGTCCAACAGGCTGTTGCTTGGCCATTGTTTGCAGGATGTATATATCGACCTGTGCAGTTAATCACCTTAGATTTGTAGCTAATTAGAAATGTTTCGGGGTTTTCATTAAATTAATGTTAAAAATAGTTGAATCGAGGTGTGTTGAAGCAGAGAGCTGTTAAGATGGAGAAAGATGTGCGGGTAAAGTGTGATGAGGTGACAGGGTCGAGGGTCCCTCCAGGGTTGACCAGTCCAGCAACCAGGAGGCCTGGTCGACGACCGGGCCGCGGGGACGCTAAGCCCGGAAGCACCTCAAGGTAAGGGGTCAACAGGTGTGAGAAACGACCCCGGGAGGCCTGTTGGGCCCTGACAGCTGAGTGAACAGGGCTTCGGGTTCGAGGTTCCGGGTTCGATCCCCAGTGGAGGCGGAAACAAATGGGCAGTTTCTTTCAAACTGATGCCTGCTACCTAACAGTAAATAGGTACCTGGGTGTTACGGGCTGCTTCCTGGGGGTGTGTAACAAAAAGGAGGCCTGGTTGAGGACCGGGCCGCGGGGACGCTAAGCCCCGAAATCACCTCAAGATAACCTCAAGAAGAATTATTCACAGTTGTATGGAGTCGCTGGGTTGTTAGTGCCGCGTGTAAGACAGCATTCCCAGCAAACACTCACGCAGTAATCACGGTATTTTGTCTCTCTCTAGTAACATCTGGTTACAATGGACGCTGAGAGTGTTGAACTAGATGGGTGACCTCGTCCGTAAGATAAGGTTTAACATCTCAGTTGAGTACCAGTTAGGTACTTCTGAAACCCTTAGTGAGCCTCATAGCCTGATTGGTAAAACGATTTCGTATTTTTCACTCCAACCTCGGTTCTTGACCAGTGTCTTGCAGCTTCTAGAGGTTATCTTGAGATGATTTCGGGGTTTTAGTGTCCCCGCGGCCTGGTCCTCGACCAGGCCTCCACCCCCAGGAAGCAGCCCGTGACAGCTGACTAACACCCAGGTACCTATTTTACTGCTAGCTAACAGGGGCATAGGGTGAAAAAAAACTCAGCCCATTGTTTCTCGCCGACGCCTGGGATCGAACCCGGGACCACAGGATCACAAGTCCAGCGTGCTCTCCGCTCGGCCGACCGGCTTTTTTCACAGTTTTAATGCTCAAATTTTATAGACAATATAACTATGTAACCTCATATAATATAGTATTAAACGGTAAATAAAAAGGGTGATAGGAGAAGAAAATACAAACGCACATTTAGTCAAACGACAAGATTTTCTCTTGAATGCTATTTATTTATTTAGGGTTTCCCATATATAATTTATATCTGAAATGAGTAAATTACACCTGGGTTAGGGGGCTGTCCCAGTTCACTGTCTCCTATAAGGTGTAGCGCTCACTCACTTAACAGTCATATGTACTTTGTATGTTGTGAACACAACACCTACAAGATTGAATGAGGCATTCATGCTTTATCAACCATGTTCAATATGTAGAGGCTTCCTTCATGCTGCCGTGAACGACTTTCAAGAATGAATGCTTCCTTCATGCTGCCGTGAACGACGTTCAAGAGTAAATGCTTCCTTCATGCTGCCCTCACATCAACTTCCTCCCTGTGGCCCGGTGTCCTCCCACTTCTCCTGGCGGAAAACACTGTCTTAACCTCCAACTCCGTCTTCAATAAATACGCTGAAGGCGCCTCCATCCCTTCCCCCGGCAACATGACCCGACCATTTGACCTCCCTCGCTGCCGCACTCATTAAAACCAGTTAGTTTGATATTAAAATAGGAAGGCAATGTGGTGTGAGTTTCCCTCCCTCGGAGTATACGAGACAAGCATGGGAGGCAGGAGATGGTTCATGAGGGGTGAGGGGTGATGGTGGGGCTGGGAGTGGGGTGAGGGGTGATGGTGGGGCTGGGAGGGGGGTGAGGGGTGATGGTGGGGCTGGGAGGGGGGTGAGGGGTGATGGTGGGGCTGGGAGGGGGGTGAGGGGTGATGGTGGGGCTGGGGGAGAGGGGTTGGGGTATGTTTTGGGTTGATGCTTATCGTGTAGTCTCGATGGTGCAGCTGCTCTTACGGCTCTCACTGCTCTCTCTTGCTGCTGCTGCTCTCCTGCTGCTGCTCTCACTACTCTCTCCTGCTGCTGCTCCCACTACTCTCCTGCTGCTGCTCTCACTCCTCTCCTGCTGCTGCTAAGCTACCTGGTTACCTTATGGAGGATCTGTGGCTTGCCCCTCAGCTTAATTTGTTCCTAATCAGACCTCTTGGTTAACGACCTGATCAGCCAAACTGTTGGTGGTTGTTCATGTACTCTTGGTAGGTGCTGATCAAGTTTCCTCTTGATCACAAGTATGGGTCTGTTAATTTTCCTTATATAAGGTATTCCCTGGAGACACCGTATAATTTTAAATATATTTTTTATTAGCATAAACCTACACGAAGCGTCTTAGAGCTGTAGACTAATGTCTGTGGGAGCTCTTGTGATTTCAACAAATACCTCTAATACGTTTTACATAATTTGTGTATAAACATTTATTTTCAATCTTGTTCGGACTGCGAGTAGCGGCGACTAACAGCCTGCTTGACCAGACCACCAGCCAGGAGGTCTGGTCAGAGACTGGGCCGAGGGGACACTGAATCCATGAAGCAACACAAGGTGGACTCTTTTTTTTTCTAGATTTACCACTTCGTAAAAAATGCAACTGTTTTGCCTGCCAGAGACTTCCGAACCCGTGGAAAACATCTTAACTTATCGAGTACGATGCATGGTAAACGTCAATATTACGATGATTTTATTTTTGTCTAATACGATGCATTTTTAACGAATTGGTGGACTGGGAAATAAATGGGAGGCATTAGGCGAGTGGACGGTCTGGACGAAGGTGGCGCCACCTCCCAATTGGTGCCCGGGGGTGCCAGGGGGTGAAGTGCCAGGGAGTGGAGTGCCGTGGAGTGCCAGGTAGGTGGAGGGAAGTGGTGGAGAGGTAAGGTGCTCCTTGACACTTACTGTAACTCCGGCTTCAACAATTGCTCTTAATTTAAATCCCTCAATTTATATATAGGGAACGATTTAAACCTGTGAAGCGCTTTTAAGGGTTTTTCTGCTGGCAAACCATGGTTCCCTGGTGATGGTGGCCCAGTCACTGAGGCATTTCTGTTTGTAACCTGCAGGCCCACATAGCCATCACAACCTGGTCGATCCGGCTCTTTCTGCAGGAACTTGTCGCGTTAACTTTTTGAAGATTGATATCATTGTTCTGGCAATATCTCTCGTGTTTGCCGGAGTTGGTTTATTTTACCGTGCTTTGTGTATCTCGCGCTCGGATATGTTATTATCTCGACTTTCATCCTGATCTTTATATCTAGATCATGTCTCATCTCGTTTCACTTCCAGACAGGAAACTTTACGGGATTTAGAGGCAGTTCGAGACACTAAACTTTGAAGCACTCCAGTTTAAGTGAGGTGATGATACTATGCCAGTTGTGGTCACCTGTAGTTACTTGTTAGAATTAATTTATTCTCTACTTCATTCGGTATGGTCATTCCAGTCTCACCACTGACGGGAGTCATTCCAGTCTCACCACTGACTGGAGTCATTCCAGTCTCACCACTCACTGGAGTCATTCCAGTCTCACCACTGACTGGAGTCATTCCAGTCTCACCACTCACTGGAGTCATTCCAGTCTCACCACTGACTGGAGTCATTCCAGTCTCACCACTGACTGGAGTCATTCCAGTCTCACCACTCACTGGAGTCATTCCAGTCTCACCACTGACTGGAGTCATTCCAGTCTCACCACTCACTGGAGTCATTCCAGTCTCACCACTCACTGGAGTCATTCCAGTCTCACCACTGACTGGAGTCATTCCAGTCTCACCACTCACTGGAGTCATTCCAGTCTCACCACTGACTGGAGTCATTCCAGTCTCACCACTCACTGGAGTCATTCCAGTCTCACCACTGACTGGAGTCATTCCAGTCTCACCACTCACTGGAGTCATTCCAGTCTCACCACTGACTGGAGTCATTCCAGTCTCACCACTCACTGGAGTCATTCCAGTCTCACCACTGACTGGAGTCATTCCAGTCTCACCACTCACTGGAGTCATTCCAGTCTCACCACTGACTGGAGTCATTCCAGTCTCACCACTGACTGGAGTCATTCCAGTCTCACCACTCACTGGAGTCATTCCAGTCTCACCACTGACTGGAGTCATTCCAGTCTCACCACTCACTGGAGTCATTCCAGTCTCACCACTCACTGGAGTCATTCCAGTCTCACCACTGACTGGAGTCATTCCAGTCTCACCACTCACTGGAGTCATTCCAGTCTCACCACTGACTGGAGTCATTCCAGTCTCACCACTCACTGGAGTCATTCCAGTCTCACCACTGACTGGAGTCATTCCAGTCTCACCACTCACTGGAGTCATTCCAGTCTCACCACTGACTGGAGTCATTCCAGTCTCACCACTCACTGGAGTCATTCCAGTCTCACCACTCACTGGAGTCATTCTCGCACGTGACTGGCAGTATCACCCTGCATCAGTATTTACCTGTCTGGCGTTCATTAAACACTTTACTGAAGGGCTCAGACGGGTAAACACTTCCACTAAACTGTTTTCCCCTCAAAAAATAACAATTAAAACTGAAAGCTGTAATTGTACTCGAAATTGTTATATGACATGAGAGCTTACATCAATGGCGCGTGAAAATATTTGTATTAAGGGGACGTGAGCGCTGAGTATAACCCGTGTTCACCTTCCATACGGTGTTCTGCTCCCAGCTGACCCGTGTTCACCTTCCACACGGTGTTCCNGTTGCGTGGATATGACGTTCTTCAGCAGTGTGTCATACTTCAGGTCACATTTATCTCTCCGTTGAGGTCTGATAAAGATTTGTTGCCCTCTGTAATCCTTATTGCGCTACCGCTCACAGGATAAGTATGGGGTGCACAATAAACTATCCGCCTCCGGCGGCAACAATAAAAATAAATCAGTTTCCGCCGCAATTTTAACAGATGACTTAAGACTTCCTCTGAAGTGTCTTCAGGGAAGTCTACATTTTGTTGTACTCGAACACTGACAAGCGCAATAGAACAGTCCTGCTGAAGTTACGGGAGAGGGGAAATAGCAGGTGACGTATCTCCTGACGCACTCACACTGCTCGACCCTGTCTGTTGGCACGTGAAGCTCGGCCCTGTCTGTTGGCACGTGAAGCTCGGCCCTGTCTGTTGGCACGTGAAGCTGGCCCTGTCTGTTGGCACGTGAAGCTCGGCCCTGTCTGTTGGCACGTAAAGCTGGGCCCTGTCTGTTGGCACGTAAAGCTCGGCCCTGTCTGTTGGCACGTGAAGCTCGGCCCTGTCTGTTGGCACGTGAAGCTGGGCCCTGTCTGTTGGCACGTAAAGCTGGGCCCTGTCTGTTGGCACGTAAAGCTCGACCCTGTCTGTTGGCACGTGAAGCTCGGCCCTGTCTGTTGGCACGTGAAGCTGGGCCCTGTCTGTTGGCACGTAAAGCTCGACCCTGTCTGTTGGCACGTAAAGCTCGACCCTGTCTGTTGGCACGTGAAGCTGGCCCTGTCTGTTGGCACATAAAGCTGGGCCTTGTCCGTTGGCACATAAAGCTCGGCCCTGTCTGTTGGCACATAAAGTCGGCCATGTCCGTTGGCACGTAAAGCTGGGCCCTGTCCGTTGGCACATAAAGCTGGGCCCTGTCTGTTGACACGTAAAGCTCGACCCTGTCTGTTGACACGTAAAGCTGGGCCCTGTCTGTTGACACGTAAAGCTCGACCCTGTCTGTTGGCACGTAAAGCTGGGCCTCGGTCTGTTGGGGCACAAAGTTCAGGTCCGTCTATTTACTGTGAGGAGCGGTCATAGTTATACTGTGTTTTGCTTCTCTAGCAACTATCATGTCACGTTCACTTGTTCTGTATTATTATTAATGTTAGTCCAGGTTTGCAAGTTCGATCCCGTCGAACCTCCGCAATAATTTCACATTAATGCACAAAGAAATGACAATAACGCGATACATCTATGAGGAAATCTTTGGAGCAGGACGTGAATCGAACCAGGGTCCTGGGTCACCTCAGACGCACCCGCATAACGGTGCTATTTTCTCGAATATACTGTAATGTTATTTCATATTAGAATGTGCTGAATAATTAGGGCCCTAATTTAGGTTAGGTTATGTTGGCCATTATTGGTATTTGGAGTACGTGAATGAAGCATTTAGAGAAGTGCGGTTGGAGCAAAGACGTGAACGAACAGTGATGGCCAGAAATAAATACGTTATCAGTTATGGGTTGTGTGTAAGGTGTTATCAGTCATAAACGGGAAGGAGGGGTTGGCGATAAGGGTAACGAGCATTTGGCCTCTGTTGATGAGGACAGGTTGGTTTTCAGTCACTATTGATTGATTGATAAAGATTGAGCCAGCCAAGAGGTGGCACAGGCATGAATAGCCCGTAAAGCCACTATTGTGTCTTGGTCTCTGCATGTGTTAAGCTGTTCGCCGACTGTACTCACCTAGTTGTGCTTGCGGGGGTTGAGCTCTGGCTGTGTGTGTGCGTGTGTGTTGCTGGCGACCGTTACTCATACTGTTTCTCTTTCTCAACAACTGACTTCACTATTTCCAGAGACTCCTCATATTGCGTCCCACAAACTTGGTTTTACTTTAAGGCCGAAATTCCGCTGCTGACGCACTTGAGTGGGACCTTGAGACTGGTGGCGGGCAGACGTGTGGCAGCATTTCCGTCGGTCGAGTCATGACCAATACTCCCACCGCAGCCCACCGCAGCCCACCACGGCCCACCACGGCCCACCGCAGCCCACCGCAGCCCACCACGGCCCACCACGGCCCACCGCAGCCCACCGCAGCCCACCACGGCCCACCACGGCCCACCACACCCCACCACACCCCACCACGGCCCACCACAGCCCACCACAGCCCATCACAGCCCACCGCAGCCCACCACAGCCCACCGCAGCCCATCACAGCCCACCAACACATCCTGTCACCAGCCCACAGCCTCCTGGAGATCCGTTGTTCACATGCTGTAAAGCGGAGCATCTTTGAACATGACTGGCGACATTTGCTGTTAACTGTGTTTTAACTGACCAACCCAAGGTTGCTCGCCTCCATGTTTTTTTTTTTTGGGGGGGGGGAGTAAAGAGGAAGGAGAGGCATAGGTGAAGGGAAGTTTTAGAAGTGGGAAATACAGTGAGAGGTATGAAACATCCTCCGTGTTTGTCTACGACATTTGACAAAGGATGAGGGACAGTAGCACGCCAGCACCTCTATCTCTGCTACCCGCAGACACCCGATACTGAGCCTCTTGGTGGTCTGTGTTCACCGCTGGCCAAATGACTCTCATACTCCCTCCGTCGCCTTGTCTGCACTCTGACTTCACAATTTCTGCATCGCTGTCCGAGTGTGCTGTGTCATGTCAGTGCGAATCATGATCTGTCATGTCAGTGTAACTGTTGCAAGGAGCAGCACTGCAAACCCCTCCGCTGCCTTCATGGTAGTTTACCTTTCCGTGATTCCGAGGTTGGTGGCCTGATCAACCAGGCTGTTAGCCTAGTTGATCGTGTATCCTTTGGAGGTGTTTTATCAGGTTCTCGTTTGAACACCATAAGACGTCAGCTAGTTATGCTCGTTATGTTTAAAGGGAGAGTTTTAAAAAGTCTTGACACTTTGATGATGATAGAATTATCTCAACCAACCTATTGCAGCTCTGGTTTTCAACAGGGCTATTTTACACATCCTGCCATGCTTACTGGGCTCATGAATAGTTATTTCCTTGTACATATTTGGAACCAGTCCCTCTGATATTTTCCAAGTGTAACTTATTATGTATCTTGTCTGCTCTCTGGAGAAAACAGATTTAAAAATTTTAAGTGGTCCCAATAATTGGTTAGTATTATTCAGTTGATTCGGGCTGTTTAAGAACTTTGCACATTCTCCAGGTGAAAATTTTGGGGAACATTTTGGCCCCAAGTGGCGCTGTTAATGTTCAACAATATTTCACTCTAGAGCACAAGTGTCTTAAAAATATCATCATTGGTGTGGCATCTCTTGTTTGAAAGGTTCTTGTATCCACACTGTCATTTTTCCTGCAACTGTGACAGCTGCATTATTACCTGGTTGATACCTGGTTGATACCTGATTGAAGGGGTTCTGGGAGTTCTACTCCCCAAGCCCGGCCCGAGGCCAAGCTTGACTTGTGAGAGTTCATTGTGTTCTTAAAATAGCGGTCGCCAGCATTTCCCAGCTCACAGATCACCACATTCATAATTTTAAATCCCGTGGACTACTAATGTGGATCCTGCCGTCCACCAAACAAGAAATGATGGTTATTAAAGTTAAACTATTTGATGCCATTAAATATAACAGTTATAGAAAATACACAGTTACATAAAATACACAAATAAAATTGTCTCGCGGAGCACCGGTTGCTGACCGCTGGTTTAAATGATATCATTACACCTTAATTTTTTACGTGGCTTTTTCGCTCTAAAGTGTTATTTGACTGTTTTATGTGTGATTTCATTTTATATATTTTAGTTTAGCCAAAGCCTAACAGATGGAACTTGCCTTCATTAAACATTATATCCCAATTAGTTTACTCTGTCTCAGACGCTCAGGCAGTCTCTCTCTCTCTCTCTCTCTCTCTCTCTCTCTCTCTCTCTCTCTCTCTCTCTCTCTCTCTCTCTCTCTCTCTCTCTCTCTCTCTCTCTCTCTCTCTCTGTAGTGCCTATCAGCTGATGGATGCTCGTCCTTGAGATCAATGGTGGAGTGTGTGCTCAGTAAGTGAGGGTGAGAGTGGTGACACATCTTGACACTGGCGTATTTGCCGGAGACTGCCTACCTTCCACCTCCCTCACTGATGGCTGTCGGGTAAGTCGCCTAGTTCTAGTGAGGGGGGGGGGGTCGCCTAGGGTCTACAGCCTCAGTAAACTATATGTCCTTTTACCATGTCACTTCTCTTTACACATACCTAACCTATGCCCCCTCGTAGTCCAACCCAGCCTGACCTATCCAAGTTCAAGTTCAAGTATGTTTATTGAGACAATAAAAAATTCTCAAAGGGATAGAGTAGCTTAGGCTATTTTTAACCCCCTTCAGCCTGACCTATCCTATCCCAGCCTTACTTATCCTCCCCTAACCCAGTCCTACCTAACGAGGATATATGAGGATTTGTTGTGAAATTATGTGGAGCAGGTGTGTGTGGTGTGTGGTGCGATGGACGACATTATGTGCATGTCTGTAGAGGTTACCTTGAGGTTACCTTACCTTACCTTGAGGTTGTTGATATTACTGTAAGATACGGAGAGGGTGCTTGTGTTTACCTATTTCTGCCTGCAGGAACTAACTATTAGCTCTCGGATCCCGCCTTTCTGTCCATCTGTTTTCTAATCATGTAGTGTGGTGACTCCCGACCTATTTTGTCTATTATATCTACTTTATGTTAAATGCATCTCCCCGGGATGTAGCCTATAGCAGCTGTCTGACTCCCACGTACTTATTTACTTATGGGTGAACAGAGGTATGAGGTGAACCAGAGTCTCTGGATTGTGTTTCTCGGTGAAGGAGGTGGTTGGTTACTCTTGTGTTGGTGCGGGTGCTTGAGTGCGCGAGAGGAGGGCGAGCTCGGTATACTGCCGGCTCGTATGAGTTTGGTTTATGATATCCACTTAATATGCGCTGTGGTGCGTGACACTCACCTCTCCGGCGCGCGTATGACCTTTGTATCAAGCAGTTTGTGTGCAGTGAAGGTCTTTGTCGTGACCTTCAGTGGGATTCCCAATGTTGTGATGATATTACGTCTGGTTCTTGGGTCGTTTAGGTCGAGTTCTCTACCCAGCTTCCGCAGCTTAGCTATCTTATCTCTGGTACGAGTCTTGGACCAGGTCTCTAGATGTACCTTGTGTGCTTGTCTGAGACTAAGTGAGGTCTGGCTCTTTATTGTCCGCCTGCTAGCTAGCCTTCTTGTACCTCTTGCGTCATAATTTAACTATTCCCACGCTCGAATTTAGTGTCAGATCTGGCCTTAAAGTTGTAGATAGAGGTGGCGTCTACAACTTTGTGATTGTGTGTCCAATCATGTCCCCCCCCCCACTCCGAACACACTGTGCGTGTGTATTCACTTAGTTGTATTCACTTAGTTGTATTTTACGGGGGTTGAGCTTTGCTTTTTCGGCCCGCCTCTCAACTGTCAATCAACTGTTTACTAACTACACTAACTACTTTTTTTTTTCCCACACCACACACACACACACACCCCAGGAAGCAGCCCGTGACAGCTGACTAACTCCCAGGTACCTATTTACTGCTAGGTAACAGGGGCATTCAGGGTGAAAGAAACTTTTGCCCATTTGTTTCTGCCGGGTGCGGGAATCGAACCCGCGCCACAGAATTACGAATCCTGCGTGCTATCCACCAGGCTACCTGGCCCCCTGTGTGTGTGTGTGTGTGTGTGTGTGTGTGTGTGTGTGTGTGTGTGTGTACTCACCTAGTTGTTCTTGCGGAGGTTGAGCTCTGGCTCTTTGGTCCCGCCTCTCAACCGTCAATCAACTAATGTACAGATTCCTGAGCCTACTGGGCTGTATCATATCTACATTTGAAACTGTGTATGGAGTCTGCCTCCACCACATCACTGCCTAATGCATTCCACCTGTTAACTACTCAGTGTGTGTGGGGTGGTGTGTGTGTGTGTGTGTGGGTGTGTGTGTGTGTGTGTGTGTGTGTTGTGTGTGTGTGTGTGTGTGTGTGTACTCACCTAATTGTGCTTGCGGGGGTTGAGCTTTGGCTCTTTGGTCCCGCCTCTCAACTGTCAACTGTCCCACTCAACTCAACTGTGTGTGTGTGTGTGCGGCCGGGTATCTGTTGGCTATTGTCTCTGGCAACAAAAACATGACTCTTTGCGGGAGGAGAGTGTGCAAGATGCCTCCCTCTCACCTCTTGCCTCCGCACTAATTTATTTTAACGCTCCCTGGCTCACTTGGCTAGGAACTTGCAGTGTTTGTTGCAAGTTGCTGGGGGGATTGCTGACTCCTTGGTGGTCCCTTCTCAACTTTTATCTTGAGTTTGAAGATTTTTTCTTCGCTGCATATGTCTTGGTGATAATTGCTTGTCATATTAATGAATGTAGGGTGCGTGAGACCTACCTCGCCTACCGTCTGGGTGATGGTAAGACAGTGGCTCTCCGTAGGGGCGTATCGCCCCCCTCAGGTATATTTAGCGCGGGCCGCACCTTGTTCATTCATGTGGGCATGACGCAGGGCTGCTGACTGCGCGGACTCTGCGCACTACAAGTACTGCTCACTCCTTGGCGTAGTTCCCTTCTGCATATGGTCTTCTTAACAAAATGGTTCAGTACATGTTAAAAACTCGTAAGGACTCGAATTTGTCCTTGTGGAGGCATTTGTTAAGAGGTTAGGAAGTCCTTAGCTGCCATGTGGAGCATGAGCGGCTACATATGAAATACACATAAGGAAACCCTCACAAGGTCTTTTGGCCCCAGCTCTTAGTTATAGCCTCCCTAACTCATTTATGTATGTTTAACCTGCGCTTGAAACAATCTAGAGATCCCTCGTCTATTATGTTTCTACGGGCTCACCATAGCCCGTACTACTTGGAACTTCTTGTTCCAGGTAGCGAATCTTTAACAACATATTACGTACTCGATAATTTGTTTCACCAGTCAACACATTTGTTTCTAGACCAGTTTCTCGCAAGATCTTTACTGTATCAAACCTTCTACCAGTNCCAATAGGCCTACTGCAGTCACCTTTATTATTATGATCTTGCGGTGCTATGGAGGATGTGGTAGGAAAGGTTATATTTTTGTAGCAGAATTATGCAGTACGGAGGACATTCAAAGCACTTGGGAACAGCTGGGCGGTGTGCCAGGACAATCCAGAGGTCTAAACCAACAAATTTCTCATTGATTTTCTGGTGGTTCAGTGCCCGAGGAGTCAACCATGTGGTTACGGCGGGGTAACAATGGGTCACGTGCTCACTGCTGTAACACTGGTCACAGCTGACTACTACAATGTGCTAACTGTTATGGCTTTAGGTAACAATGGTAATGAGACTTAAGTTAACCAAGAACTTTAAATGTCATCGTTGGCGACCAGATGTGTGGGTAAGAGAATAGTTTGCATGGTAAGAGTCACCAGTTGTTCAAACTTATGTATAAGTTTGGGAAAACCGCTGAAGCTGAAACGATTTTTATAATGGCGCTGCCCTCAGAGCGGGCAGGTGCCGTCACAGCTCGGTAAATTGCCCTCAGTGCGGGCAGGTGTCTGTCACAGCGCAGTAACCTGCCCTCAGCGGGCAGATGGCCTGTCACAGCTCAGTAAACTGCCCTCAGCGCGGGCAGGGTGGGCCTGTCACAGCTCAGTAAAACTGCCCTCAGGCGGGCAGGGTGCCCGTCACAGCTCAGTAAATTGCCCTCAGCGCGGGCAGGTGGCCCGTCACAGCGCAGTAACCTGCCCTCAGCGCGGGCAGGTGGCCCGTCACAGCTCAGTAAACTGCCCTCAGCGCGGGCAGGTGGCCCGTCACAGCTCAGTAACCTGCTCCTAGATTACTAGACAGGCGATAATGTAGGCCCACCTAGTACTGATATTTGTGAACCACGGCGTCCCTAGTGTGACGGACGTGTCCCCTAGCGCCCTAAGTGCGGCGGCACCACAAGACAGATGCCCCAGCTTTGCCTCCATTAATTAACTCGTCAATTAGATAATCAATTAATGTTTCCGCGCCATTAGGGAGCGGGCGGGCATCAATGGCGGACGTCGGTTGGCGGAGACACGGGCTGACAGCCGCTCACACGTGACAATACCCGGGCATCCCAGCCTGGCTCTACTCACATTCACCCAACGGGTTAATATAGCACTGTAGACTGCAGGCATGTCGCCTCTATTACCAGAGGTGGATAACAGTGTTCGCCTTCTTTGACGGGTGGATAACAATGGTGTTTGTAGGAGAGAGATAACGACCGGCGTCCACCTACACTATGGGCGAATGGCAACTTGAGTGACAATAAAACTCGACCTTGGAGCATATGGTCACAGTTTCTCCTTTAGGGATTTCCAAACCCTGGGGGTATTATCCCAGATATAACTGGCACGAGTCAGATTTTGGGGAATTGTTATTTCTGCTATACATGGTCAGCTGTGCATATGTGGTGGGGGGCCAGGGAGAGGGTGTGGTGGTGGGCCAGGCAGAGGGTGTGGAGGTGGTGGTGGGCCAGGGAGAGGGTGTGGTGGAGGTGGATGAGGGAGACTGTATGGTAATGGATCGATTGTGTGCCAAATTTGGGAAATTTTAAAACAATTTGGAAATGAACGCGAGACACGATTGTAAATTTATAATTTCACACAGGATATGTTACGGCCTCACTTGGGCAGTAACCGGGTTCTTTTAACTCAAACTTTCTATCGGGGCCTTAGTGCCTCTTCTTACCCGATCAAACCCCAAGTTATAGGTAAGGTAAGGGTAAGAACATAGGTAAGAACTGGCAGTAATAGTCAAACTGGAATGGGGGTAAACAACGCTAACCAAAACCATTACCACGTGTACGTTTTAACTATATACCTGTTACACATGTACATAACATAACACAGCAGGTGTCACTTTCACACAGGACACTATAAAAGAACTTGTGCAGTCTTCTATCCCGGAGAGTCCACTTTTATCGTACAACACTGAAGGTACCTTCCCCGAGCCTTGCTTCTCGGGTCCTCACGCCGGAGAGTTCACCTTACTCGGTAAATCACGGGCCAGTCCTGCACAGTCTTACCAGTGTCAAAACACCACTTCTCTCCAGCAACACGCTGGCTGGCTTCCCCTAAAGGCTTCACCCGATTCATTGATTGACTGCCTTAGACGAACCACTTACGGGATATTCATGCCCGTGCCACCTCTTAGATGGCTTAATCTTCATCAATCAGGACACACGGACGTAAATTCCATCTCTTAACTCAACTGGGCCATCCCAGGTTACGTCGGTCCAGTCACCAATACTTCACCAATCTCCTGTTTATCACAGACAAACAAGTCTCAACCAATTCGGCCAACTGACACCTAGAGCTATCCTGAGTTCAGGACTGCCCTGGGTGAACTGACTTTCGTTGACCAAGGTATCCTCCACATCACTTCTGAAGAATACAAATTGTATAGCAAGAAGGAAACTACACAGGTGTCAGTAAGATCACCGGGAACTGAAAATGGGGTAGGGTGCGCTCAACAGATGGTGTTGACATCGTCACAGGGTACCAGTATACACCATATGTGTATTGAGTTTGAATATTAAATATGAACAGATATGCTAACCTTCATACATTCCTTGAGTGTACACCAAAAAAAGATTGCAACAGTGAGGACAAGGTCGGCCATGTTCTCCCGCCAAAATTTGCGACTACGTTGTGGAGATTTACGACCTCCGTTGAGTCAAAATGTTAAGGTCGTTACTTCAGACTAGCTCCAGTGTTTTACGATAACGCAGGTCTCAAAACCGTGCAACGATCTACCTGTATATAGGTACCTGCATGATTCCATGGGATTATAATCCTATGGATCCCCTCGATCCTCGATCCCACCCCCCCCCCCCCACCGCCCGCCCTCGATAAAAGCCAAACGTGTATGAATACACTCTGGCTTCCTGTCCCCCGATAGCAATTTGAGAATTTTCTATAAAAAATTCTCAGGATTTTATACCACATATTTAAGGCCATTCCTGGAGTATGCGGCCCCAGCATGGAGCCCGCACCTTATCAAGCACAAGACGAAGCTGGAAAAGGTTCAGCGGTATGCCACTAGGCTAGTCCCAGAATTAAGAGGCATGAGTTATGAGGAAAGGCTGCGTGAACTGCACTTCACGTCGCTGGAAGATAAGAGCTCGGGGAAACATGATCACCACATACAAAATTCTCATGGGAATTGACAGGGTAGACAAGGATGGATTAGTTAAAACGGGTGGTACGCGCACAAGGGGACACAGGTGGAAATTGAGTACCCACATGAGCCACAGAGACATCAGAAAGAACTTTTTAAGTGTCAGAGTGTAAAGTGTCAGAGTAGTAATTAAGTATATGGAATGCACTAGGAAGTGATGTGGTGGAGGCTGACTCCATACACAGTTTTAAATATAGCTATGATAGAGCCCAATAGGCTCAGGAATCTATACACCAGTAGATTGACGGTTGAGAGGCGGGACCAAAGAGCCAAAGCTCAACCCCCGCAAGCACAACTAAATGAGTACAATGAACTTTATAATATCTTGAAAAACGCGCTAGTCTATCCTACAATGTTCTCGTCCTCTGTTCTGCCTAGTTGTTACAAAGAAAACGAAGAAACGTAAAGGTTTGTGGATACACTATAATATTGACGTGTTAGTTATTCTTTCATATGTTTTGCAATGTACTTTTTTTTAGATATATACAGCTGTATATATCTGAATTTTATAGTATATAGTACTGAATTTTACGTTCATGGATATAGTTTATCCTTTACTAAGAATATGTTAGCTATAAAAAGAAAACTTTTAGAAAGAGCTGTAATTGAGGGTTTTCAGCGTATTTGGGTCTTAACTGAAAGGCCTTTAATTCTATTCCCACGGCAGAAGAGAAACGTTTGGGCATTTAAACGTTTAACCCTGATGCCTCCGCTGACCTTCCCAGAGGTCAGCGGAGCCCCAACAATGGGACACATTTCTTTCTAAGCGGTGACCCTGTTTATATCTGCTGCATTATGTGTAGTTGTTCTTACAGTAAATTTACCAGAGGGCCACTAACACGAGGACAGAAAACCGGCGGATTGTCAAAGGTCCCTCACTTGTCCTGATAATTTGTTCTAGCTGGATTTTTAAAATTCAACAGAATTCTGGCCTGTGCGGCTTCAACGGATAGGCGGTTCCATGGATGAAAAAGCATCTCCTATTTCAGGCCTACATTGTGGCTTATTGAGCTTGAAACTCTTGTTCCTTATTTGTGCTATGCCTGACCTTTTGAAAATATGATGTTTGACTTTTAAATTTTCTCCATTGATAATTTATATTTTTTTCTGAGCTAGTAGAGCTGTGATCTTTAGTGTGACTCTTTAGGAGTCTGTAAATGTTGTGCTTTCATTTTGTTTCATGCCTTAGGAGTAGCTCGACAGCATTTTTAATGAGGAGATTTTGACCTGAAGCAATTACTTGAATTGGCTTTGGATTATTCACGTTTACATTTTTCTAGAACACAATCCATCAATCATTTTACAACCAGGTTCCAAATTGCTGCACTGATGGGTGTATAGTTATGGTGTCTGGTGGCAGTAGGCTCAGGTACACAAGTACCAAACTGGTAGTTAATCTAAGCTCATTGTTGGTGGTTGGTTTATTATGGTCGGGGTCTGTTGATATTGAGGTTATTAATTGAAATGTACCAGTACCAGAAATTGAAAAACATTGAAATCGTACATTTTAGTGTTACTCATTTTCCATCCAAGGTCATGAAATTACTCAAAATAACAACTTGGGAGGTACAGAAATCTTTCATTGTCATTACAGTAATAATGTATCAGCAGAAATATGATAAAAATTACAACCAAACCCATGCACTAGATCCATATTTTATTCAGTGCAAAAATATGCATGAACTGTGTATGTTCAGTACAGTATTTACGAAACTACTTTAGCCTGTTTTTTTCCTTATTTATTTATGTATTCACCTAGTCACCTGTGTACTACAGAAGTGGGTACAAGCTTTTCTACAAATATAATAATTACGAACAAGCATACAGTATTAGGAATATGATGGTAGCAACATAATGTCAAAACTTTATTGTATAAAAGTACACACACACACACACAATGAAGTTACACCATCAAGAAATAAAAAAATCTAGCCCCTATTAGCCCATCAGAAGGAATAAACATCTTTTATTAGAATTTCAGCAGTTACTGAAAAAGCTTAAATTTCATATCAATTAAACAAAAGTAATCAATCTTTTTAGCTCACATATTACACCATTTCATATGGTAAAATTTCTCTAAATTCTGGTAATTTAAGTACACATTTGTCACAAAAATACTAAATTCTTTTAGATCTTAAGAACAAAAAAGTCCAGTAACTTGTCATCTGCAGGATCTGCATCACAGCTCTTCATACAATCAAGATTGTAATTTTTTAAATGTATTTTATTTCCTTGATATTCATTAATGTTTTTGCTACTTTTCCCCAAAATAAAAATTTTCTTTGCACAAATACACAATGAGACCCCACATGAAAAGTGCAATACATTTTTCACTAAAATCAACTGAGAATGAATTATTGTAGCAGTCTCTAGACTTTTATTAGGTTTCTCCTCTACACACTTTTAGAATATTCCAAGATCACAAGATGATACTGGTATCACATTTTAGAAACAAATTATGCATTTTCTTTAGTCTACTAATTCCGCACCACCTGGAACAAGCTGAAAAATAAAAAAACATTAATAATGTCCCTCGAACTCACAAAATTTATCATATTGAATGAAAGACCTGCATATATGTGTGTGTGTATGTACAGTGGTACCTCGGAATACGAGTGTCCCTGTATACGAGTTTTTCGGAATACGAGCAGGATTTCCTCGGAAAATGTGTCTCGGAAGGCGAGGGTTACCTCGGGACACGAGTTTGTTGATACGCGTACAGGCTGACCTAGCGCGTGGTGGCTGGGCGATCGTCGCCCCTCCGCCCGTCCGCCCCTCAGTTTACCATTGTCTCGCGCTCAGTGACTACCTCTCATCAATTCTTCTCGTGGATTTTCAGTGTATTGTTGGATTTTTGGTGATTTGACTATACAATTTGTTATTATATATCTCACCATGAGTCCCAAGAAAGCCAGTGGTAAGGATAAAGGCCAGAAAGCCCATGTGAGGATGACAATAGAGGAGAGCCTCAGCCAGGACCTAGTGGCACTCAGATAAAACGTCCCAGGGAGTGCACACCTGAAAGGTCCTCATTGCCTGATGTGATAATGGAAGGGGACTCCCCTTCCAAACAGTAACTCCTCTCCTCCTCCCCCCTCCTCACCATCTTCCATAAGCCTACAGCATTCATCAGCAAGGTAAGTAATAACTTGAACATAGTTTTGTAGGTTTATTTAGATGAATTGGGTATAAAAATTTAGTTTGATATGGGGTTTCTGGGGTAGTCAGGAACGGATTAATTCATTTCCCATTATTTCTTATGGGGAAATTCGCTTCAGAATACGAGTTTTCGGAATACGAGGCGTTTCCAGGAACCAATTAACTCTTAAACCGAGGTACCACTGTATATGTATGTGTATAAAGTACATATGGAAGCTGATCAATTGCATTTCACCTTTGTAAATGCACATTAATGTCACTTCGAACACTTTTATGTAGGGCATACGTAAATCTGTGTATCTATGTATTTACGTATGTAGGTTAGCTTAGCATTTTAAAAGTACCGAATCACCTTCTGGTTGACTGTTCAATAAATCCCTGAACTATATGTTTAACTGATCTCTAACCCTGTCCATGGAGGACAGAAGAAAATGTATATATGCTGGCGAAGAGTCACAATAACGTGGCTGAAGTATGTTGACCAGACCACACACTAGAAGTTGAAGGGACGACGACGTTTCGGTCCGTCCTGGACCATTCTCAAGTCGCTTGTGACTTGAGAATGGTCCAGGACGGACCGAAACATCGTCGTCCCTTCAACTTCTAGTGTGTGGTCTGGTCAACATGTATATATGCTGGTTAGCATTGTAAATGTGTGGCCACGTCTGTGGTAGAAAATAATAAATAAATAAAAAATACCAGTCTCATCAGAGTGCTAGTCAATGTTTATTTACAAATATTCTAGAACAAGCTGGGGTTCAATTCCTGATCCCATTACAGTGCTTCTGTAACCTTTTCCACTACTGTTCACAGGATGGGTAAGGGGTGCAAAATAAATGAACTAAATTGAACTAGTACATGTGAATTAATTACTGTCCATCTTTTCTAATTCTACAACCCACAAGGTAATTCAGAATGCTTGCTCACATTCACAATTTATATATAAAAACTGTTATCCAATTTATATATTTAAATGCTCTAGAGAGAATTCCAAATTGTACTCATTAATATCATCAAAACAATATCTGCTCCTTTCAGTTTACTAGTGAACATATTGCATAGAGGAAAAACAAAACATATAGAGATAATACTTAGCAAAATGTGGATTTCTTTATATATTATTTCACCAGTGAGGCACAGAAAATGCAGTATCTGCACACTCAGATTACCAGAAACCTTTGGTTAAAAAGGTGAAGGATCTTTGGTAAGTTACTGTACAGGAGCCAGATTCACGAAGCAGTACGCAAACACTTACGAACCTGTACATCTTTTCTCAATCTTTGGCGGCTTTGTTTACAATTATTAAACAGTTAATGAGCTCCGAAGCACCAGGAGGCTGTTTATAACAATAACAACAGTTGACTGGTAAGTTTTCATGCTTGTAAACTGTTTAATAAATGTAACCAAAGCCATGAAAGATTGATGAAGATGTACACGTTCGTAAGTGCTTGCGTAACTGCTTCGTGAATCTGGCCCCAGTACAATAGCAATCAACACTGAGGAAAGACTGGTAATCACAAAAGTGAAAATAAAATAAAATAAAGGAATACACTATGATGCTTAGCAAGCAAAAATCAAACATTTAACCCTTCATTATAAAAAAATATAAACAAAAGCCAGAAAAATAACTGACTTAAGTTAAAAATATATAATTCTGTATATAAAGTATTAAAACATGTTAACATTTGTTATATAAATGTTAACATAAAATTATGTTAACATTTTCTGCTTACTGTATATTAGAAGGCGCAAGCAACCCTTACAAAAGTCCTGTTCTTTCAATATTCTCATCTGTAGATAATATCCTGACAACAAATTGCAAATATTTAACAAAATTGTGAGCCCAGAGTTTATTTCAGGGCAGTCCAGGGTAGGTAAGCCATTTTGGGCACATTTTATTGCTCCTGATGCATCTGTTTACCTTGCAGTAAATAGGTACAGTACTTGGAAAATAGGCAAAGGTCAGTCGTTGGCCTAGGAAAATTTTGATAAATCCAAGCGGTTTCCTGTCCCAGACAATGGAAAATATCTCTGTATCTGGGAGTAAAAATCAGGTTGAGTTAGTTACATATATAAAAAATACATTTCTGTCCAGAAAGATCTGCTGAACTTGAAGGAAATGATCATGAAGTCAGGTAAGACAGCATGTTGGCACTGGTATAACAGGAAACTTTTACAATGGTCCCTGCAGGGTCATAATGGTAATAGGGAATAGCTAGAAGACATTTGATCCAGCCTAGAATGACTACAAGCAGTCCATTTAAAAAAAAATTGAGGCCCTTCTGAACCTACCCTTGATATTAGAAATAACTGCCAAGAGAGGGCTCAAGTAATGGATAGCACCTTCATGTTACTAACGAAAACAGTCAGGGTTCGAGCCTTAGGAATGTAGCAATCACCAATCTTTTACTGTTTGACTTGTTCATCCAGTTGCAACTGAGGACAAGGTTGTATAACTTATTGACGAATCATGTTCCAGGACGAACCAGTAGTGTAAGGCTTAGGATAAGCTGTGGGAAGGAAGAGTTCATAACATGATAACACAAGTCATACACTGTCTTCTCTTGTACCTTAGTAAAAGAAAAGAAAAAACTATGTTTCACACTGATGCACAATCATCAGTCAACAAAAGCAAGAAGAACAAAAAACAGGAATATTTACCCAAATAGGTGGTTAACATGAAAGTGGAACCATCTCTCTGCCACCACCAGAAACAGAAGCCAAAAGGCACCTATAAAGGTGTATTATGGAAAAATAATATGGAAGAGAAATGAAGCTACTAGAGCTCATGAGCTGATTCTTGGCCACCCAAAACCAAGTGTCTCAAATTATCGAGATCAATAAAATTACTAACACACCATACTACCTTGTACATTATTATATCATCTTTGTGTTCAATGGTTCCCACAATACATTACAAGCAACACTTAGGCGGATGATCCTAATTCGCAGTGGGGGCAAATGCCAGTTCTTGGTGGGGGTGGATACCAATTCATGGTCAGAAGTTAATTCCAATTCTTGGCTTGAAACCAGGCCAGTTCTTAGCCATTTGAGTCCATTGACCAAATTATGTTCTTATAGAAATGTTGTGCTATACCGTACTGTTGAAAAGGAAGGCAAATATAGATTATAATATGCCTGTTTATATGGATTACATTTTCTAAAAACAGGTGATATAACCACCTGGCTGAGAACCTGCAGAGGTGGTATCTCAGTGTATCTTTTGGAAGATACTGTAGTTGTCATTTATAGAAAACTTCTCTTTCAATTTACATCATAGATTGTTCTAAAATTTATTGAATGGTATATTTAATTCCACTTCTAACACCAATACATTAATTTGAACTGCCTGAAGTGGCCAAGGACTGGCAACTGCCCAATATAAAAAATATTCCTGTAAATGGGGTACAATGTGCGCCTGCAAGAAGATGAGGAAAATATAAATTATAATACAGTATTAACTCAATTTAACTTGTGGTTTGCTTACATTATTTTGTATTACTTTCAGTTCCAAATTTTTTTTAAAGAATGAACATTAAACAATTCAAGTAAGAGATGGGAAGCTAAAATTCATAAACTTGCTCTTTTTATGGGCTTAACAAATGTAAGTACACAAAGCAGTATTTAGATTGAACCATAAGAACCAATTCAGCTTCATTCTGAAGAATGGTATAAAAATACTGTAAACACTAAAATCTGACACCTCTGTCTTACCATTGTTATATGGTTTCCATTGAGAAGAATTTGATCAAGCTGCGTGATTCTTCGTCCCTCTGGTGTAGATTCGTATTCAGTCACGTCCTCAAGTACCATGTTTACAAAGTCATCAAAGCCAAGAAGAGTCCCAACTATTTCCTTGTCACTCTTCATGATGATGTGAATACGAGAACCAATACATTTATCCACTAACTCTGAAAACATAGATGCAGTGGAAAAAATGTTATTATATAAATAATGCTGCACAGATACTGTATGTTCATCTACTTATCTACACTATATGAAAATCAAGGCTGACAAGCATAAAAATAATACATTCTATTTGTTTGTTTTCTGTACAATATCTTTGGTACTTAATTTCTAAAACAGTGTAAAACATTTATATCTTTACTGGAAATTATGAGTGTAAATGAACTTGTATAGAAATCATAAAATGAAATGATCTACCAGACATTCAAATTTGATACACAAAACATTATTGATATGTACAACAAGATCTTTAGACGTAACCCAATTAGGACATGGGTTCGTTCTCATTTCCTGGGACAAGAAGCCTGTTAGGTTTATAATGGTCCCCCTAGTCCAATAACTTACCTTTAATCTATTATATTATTAATACATTTACCATGCTCATAATGTAAATAGTTAATTTTTCCAAACTAAAACACGATAATTTAAAAAAAAAGGTATCCAACTTCAACATACAGTGGTACCTCAGTTTAAGAGTTTAATTCGTTCCTGGAGACAGCTCTTATTCCGAAAAACTCGTATTCTGAAGCTAATTTCCCCATAAGAAATAATGGGAAATGAATTAATCCGTTCCTGACTACCCCAAAAACCCCATATCAAACTAAATTTTTATACCTAATTCATCTAAATAAACCTACAAAACTATGTTCAAGTTATTACTTACCTTGCTCTTGAATGCTGTAGGCGTATGGAAGATGGTGAGGAGGGGGGAGGAGGAGAGGAGTTACTGTTTGGAAGGGGAGTCCCTTTCCATTATCACATCAGGCAGTGAGGACTTCACTGGTATGCACACACTGGCACATTTTGCCTGCATACCACTAGGACTTGCTTGTCTTACTAAGAATTTCTCTAAAGACACTTGTTTTTCCCTACATTTTAACACTTGTCTGTAGTAAGACATCACATTATCATTTAAAAGGTCAATGCAACGGCCTGCTACAGCTTTATCTGGGTGAGTTTTTTCAACAAAACTTTGCAGTTCTTCCCATACTTCACACATTTTCTTAATCAAGGAGGGACATCCTCTACTGCCTCTACTCACAGCTATTTTCTTAGGTTGAACCTTATCAATGGCTTTCTTGAGACCCATGGTGAGATATATAATAACAAACTGTATAGTCAAATGACCAAAAATCCAACAAAACACTGAAAATCCAGGTGAAGAATTGATGTGGGATAGTCACTGGGCGCGAGACAATGGTAAACTGAGGGGCGGAGTGGCGGAGGGGCGACGATCGCCGATCGACCACGCGCTAGGTCGGCCTGTACGCGTATCAACAAACTCGCGTCCCGAGGTAACCCTCGCATTCCGAGACATAATTTTCGAGGAAATCCTGCTCGTATTCCGAAAAACTCGCATACAGGGACACTCGCATTCCGAGGTACCACTGTATTAACAAAATCGGAATTGATAATGGTATCAGAATTGAGATTTTTTAGTGGAATCGGCATCAGTATTCGAATTGTCAAATTTAAGTATTGTCCCATCATTAATATGTATATACAGATATACACACATATACATAAGTAAATGTATTTATTTTCATTAACTTAGGTTAGGATAGGATGGATTAGACTTGGTTACATTAGGGCAAAGTACTAGTATATTAGTTTTTAAAGAATAAGAATGACACTGAATGACTTCTTGGAGTCCTTTTTGAACCTTTAGATGGGTCAGTCGCCAACCGAAGTAAAGTCAAATTATATACAAGATGGCTCGACAAAGCTCATTTTCTTGTCAAAATTGTATACAGAATTTGGTTAGGATGTATTAGATTAGATTAGGCTGTGTCTGGCTCAGTTGGGTTTGGCTGGGTTAGTTTGGTATTAAAATCCGATGGCGAACCATCTTTTGTACGATGTACATTAAGATTTGTATGATGTTATTAGTAGCTTTAGACATAGTATATGCCTGCTCTATCTAGAAATCCAACATTCTGTTTGTAACTCATTTTGTATACACTAGTATGTACTTTTACCTGAATAAACATTATTATTAGTATTATTATTATTATAATGTGAATTGTATCCCTTAAATTAAGCAAAATGTACAAACCATCCTAGACAAACTAGAGCACCTGTCACTTTTAAACGCCAAACAAAACACCTAAGAATGGGATGGATACTTCCTTAGGTACGTTTATTAACGTTAATATTTACTGCAGCATGTCTTGAGACAAACATATAAGTCCAAGTCAATACCGGGGTCGGCCGGGCACCAAGAACACACACTGCATAGACACTAACTTATCGAAGCCTGCCTCTGACATGTCAGGGAAACCTTAATACAGGAACATCATTTGGCCACTGTGAAAGCAGCATTGTAACTCATAAGGTAAGTATA
This sequence comes from Procambarus virginalis, assembly GCA_020271785.1. Taxonomy (NCBI): domain Eukaryota; kingdom Metazoa; phylum Arthropoda; class Malacostraca; order Decapoda; family Cambaridae; genus Procambarus; species Procambarus virginalis. The sequence goes on from WNGS01005641.1 coordinate 3,938,402, forward strand.
TTGAAGAGTAGTTTACCCAGTGGCAGAAGTGTGGAGGGATTCGGAGCCGCCATCGCTGGTCACGGGTGTATAACCTTCTGAATGACTATAAACAAAGTATTATTTTGTAAATATTTCAGTGTTATTTATATAATCAAGTTGTTACACTCTGTATTTATTATAACAAAGATCGTATGCAAGTAAGTTTAAAAAGTAAGATATATTTACAATATTTGTTTCTCCTTAACTGGGTGTTTGTAGCTATTTGAAACACGGTAAACATACTTAAATTTTGTATTCAAAATATATGTAACGATATGTAGGCAAACCTATTCTTCACTTAGAGAAATAAGTCTTGTCATAATTAATGAGTGGAGATGTGACAGGAAAATAGTGAAGGTGTATAGCCTACAGCGGCATCTGTCATGGCGTTTTGTTTTGTCAGTGATCGAATTTGGGTGTAACGATGTAGCTCTAGCGGAAATCTTTGGAGCTTGTTCACAACTGCTTCAATATGGAACACTTCAGCGATGATTCGTCGGACCCTGACACCCCCGAGGTGTTCAAAAGTGGTGAGTACACTGAATATGTTCAACAATTAAATGGATAACGCTCTACAGGAAGCGCCCTATTATGTTTTGAGTCGCGCTGACACTATCGGATATTTGCTTTCCCTGATATATAACGCTAACTAATTAATTGGATGTGGTCTTGACGAGACATTACATGGCTGTTGCTGACACAACACCTTGACACAAGATGCCGAACTTCATCTGTGAAGAATTTGTTTGTTGACAGCCTCTTTGTTTACATTACTCTTGTGGCACCCGGTGGTTGTTGCTGTGTGGTGCCTCACCTAGTGCCAAGTGCCACACCTGCTCATGGTGCTGTTTACATTATGGAGGTTAATTAGATAAAAAAACATCAGAATGATCAGCAGTTGTGCAGTTGGGCGTGGTTTGAGAGATCAGGTGTACTCGCCTAATTATGTTTGCATGGGGTTGAACTTTAGCGCTTTGGTCCCACCTCTGCTGTCAATCAACTGGTGTACAGATTTCTGAGCCATTTGGGCTCTTATCATATCTACATTTGAAACTGTGTATGGAGTCTGCTTCCACCACATCACTTCTAATGCATTGCATTTGTTAACCAACACTGAAAAGTTATTTCTAATGTCTCAGTGGCTCATTTGGGTACTCATTTTTCACTTGTGTCCCCTTGTGCATGTTCCACCTGTGTTAAATATTGTCTTTATTTGCCCTATCAATCCTTCTGAGAATCTTGTATGTGGTGATCATGTCTCTCCTAACTTTTCTGTCTTCCAGCAACATGAGGTTTAATTCCCATAGTAAAAGGTTCTAAATGATTCCTTACACAAGTTTCTGAAGGCCTTCTAGCATGTGCTTCTGCTGATATTCTCTTGATGTGGGCTTCAGGGGACAGGTCTGGCATGATATCAACCCCCAGATCTTTCTTATCCCCTGATTCTTGAAGGATTTGATCTCCCAAATGATATCATGTATCTAACCTGCTCCCTATACATATCCTCATTACTTTACACTTGCTTGAGTTAAACTCTAATAGCCATTTGTTAGACCATTCCTTCAGTTTGTCCAGGTCATCTTGTAGGCTCATGCCGTCCTCTATCTTAATCCTTCTCATAATTTTAGCATTGTCAGAAAACATTGTGAAGATTTATAACTACTGTATTAATGAGTCAATACCCTCTGGAAGATCATTTACATATATCAGAAACAGGATAGGTTCAAGTACAGACCCATGTGGGATTCTGCTAGTAATGTCAGGCCATTCTGAGGTCTCACCCTTCACAGTAACACTGCTTATAATTGTTTAGGTACTTCCTTACTCACTGGAGTGCCTTTCCTGTTATTCCTGCCTGTTTTTTTTTTCTCGAACTTATGCATCAGCCTCTTATGAGGTACTGCGTCAAAGGCTTTCCGACAGTCCAAGAAAATACATTCTGCTTACCCTTCTCTTTCTTGCTTAATCTTTGTAACCTGGTCATAGAATTCTGTTAAACCTGTGAGGTAAAATTTGCCATCCCTGAACCCATGTTGGTGGTGTGTCATGAAGTCCGTTCTCTCCAGATATGTCACTAGGATTTTTCTCAGTCTTCTCCATCACCTTGCATGGTATACAAGGTAAGGACACTGACCTGTAGGTCAGTGTCTCTTGCCTGCTGCCCTATTTGTATATTAGGAACCCACTGCCAGGCATCAAGTCTAAGAAACAGCATTTGAGCCTTGACAAAATTATAAACATTGGTGCTCAGATGTGACATCTCTCACTATATCCTACTTGTACAATCATTGGGAGAACAAAATGTTGCAAAATGCATGTACCATATGCATATATGAAGAAGATGTAATAGGGTTAAGGTAGAGAGGCATACTAAAATTTATGATTTGCATTACAGAAAGTCATAAAGTAATTAAAATAATAGTTTACACATAAAATGCTGTATTATTGGTACCTCAAACTGCTGTGGTGACAACATTGCTTTGCTAGTTCCTTTAAATGAAAGAAATGGCCATAACTGAATTTATTTCTTATATCATGGCTGGTGACTACAGAATACAATAGTGTCATATCTTCATGCCTCTGGTATCTATAATTTGTAAAAAAAAAATATAGCAAGCAAATCCGATAAACAATTAATCTATGATCCTGACCACTTTCCCATTACTGTCACATAATGGTATTACCCAAAAGGAACTTCATAGTAAATAGAAAGATATGGTCAAAACAACAAAGAATAGCTCATTGTATATCCTTGATGTCTTTAAATTTCTGGTTGACTTTAAAATAAACCAATTATGATACAGTATTTGATTTGGAATAATTGTTTAATAATCATTTTAAATAAAATTTTTGTACAGTACCTATTAATGTTAATATTTTTAGCAGTCTTAATTATTCACAAAGTGATTTTTGGTGTCCTGAAATATATAAAATCAGACTCAAAGCAGAAATTGATGTGTGTGTCTTGAGTCCAAATGACGGAGCTATAACACATCCCGATGCCACACTATTGGCTGACTGAATTAGGATTTCACTAGTTTACATAGGATTATTATACTACAGTATTTATTTACAGTATCTATTTATTTACAGTACCTATACACTGCTTATTTTGCATAAAAATTAGAACAGTGTGTAATACTATTCATGTTGTTTAGTATACTGTATATACAGCCTGTACTACACATCACATGCTTGTTATTTTGTTAGAAAGCACAATTATTTTCTGAGTGATGAGACGTAATGTTAGGGAGAAATGTAGTGTCATACATACAGTATCAGGCGAATCCTTACTTTTAAAATATTGAGCTGTATGACCTGTAGATTTTAAGGTGAAACTAAATTATCTTACCTGTACAGTATAGTACATGTATATGTTAAAGTATTTCTTATTTTGTATACCGGGGGTATATACTTCAGTGCTGGTCTGCTTTGTAAATTATTGTGCACAATTTGTGCAGTTTGCATTATGTGTATTTGGAATTATACAGATAGCATAAGTATTTGTGTACCAAGTTTTGATATGGCATGGAAATTTCAAAGCTATGTAGATTCAGCAGCAAGCTGGGCTCCCACCAATGCTGTATTTTTGTAGTAGCAACATGTTAGGTTATCATTATGCATCATTGTACATACTTCACAAGCATTTTTGGGTGCTGACTTTTGGCTGGAAACTGGGAAAGCATTAATAGTATTGTTAAAATATATGTCTTTGCTTAGTAAAGAGTAGGTAAACGTTGACATCTTGAGATCACTGGAGCCTAATCTCATTTTCTCTCACATACATTAAAGTTTGGTTTATTTAGATTTGGATTTGCATAGACGACCACTTGTATGTCTCAAATATGAACTTGATCTAACAGATAAATTGAATGGCAGGGGTTTTGTTCCAGCAATATGTGCATTATGATCAGTTGCAATGGCAAACAACAGAAGGCCCCTGTTGTTTCTGAAGTGTTAAAAACAAAATATAGTACAGGTATACTGTATTTAAGTAATATTTTCTCAAATTTCACAATGTTTTCAAAAGCATATTTTATCATTTGCATTATCAAAATCTAAGAGATATTTGCTATTGAATGGTACTCTGTAATTACATATACTGTAGATTTTAAACTTCAGCAATAAAAGCATATTAATCTTTTGATGATTTCCATTACATATATATTCATTGCTATAATTTACATATCCTCGACAAGAAATTTATAACAGCTTCGGCAGTTATACAGTACAAATCCTTTTTTGTACTGTACAGGAAAGCACAAATTTGATGAAATAGAACTCATCGAAGTCAATACCTCTTGGAGAAAACGACTATTTGTTTAATCTGAATACCTCTCAAGGTGGACCGGCATTTGTCTCATGTGGTATCTTACATCTGTCCTTGCCATGGATGCTCCCTGACACCCGAGCTATCTTCACCAAATGTTAGTAAATAAATTTAATATTCCATGTAAAACTTATTGTTGTGCAAATATTTGTATCAAAGCTAATGACGAAATAAATATAAAAATGTATATAATACAATACAGGTACTGCTAAAATGGGTATTTGTTATGCATGCATTATATGTTAGGCTTACATTTCAATACTTGGGGGGAAATAGTTTTTGTATGTTTTAGAATAAAATTTGAATTAAATGAACCCAGTATTGCTAGGATGAATGATCTGTGTGACAATTATTGCAACAAAATCACTAATTCACAAATAATATTTTAGTCTTTGTATATTCAGAATACAGAAAATAGTGCTAATTTAAGATGATTATTGTATTGTATTTATTTTCTAATGGTAGGCAATCTTGCAATATTTTATTTATTCATTAAATATATACTGTAGTTTGTCATTTTTAGTTACTGTACTATAGACTACCCATACCTATGTACCATATGCACACACCTACCCACAATATACCCATATGTTCACTACCCTCTCTCAAATCTTGGCTACACCAACCATATGCCTAAAGCTCAAACACCCCTACACCCACCATTCTCAGATTTTAATGTTCCGTATATATAGTTGGAAGTAGGCATTTTTATTTTTAAGAATACAGTACTATTTTTTTAAGTAAGAGATCGTTGATATTTTACCTTTGGGACCTTTGATAAACTGTCAGTTTCCTGTCCCTGTTGCCTCCATCTCCTGTCAAGAGATGGAGGCCATGAGGTAAATATATCTTCCATGTTCTGGAGAACGGAAATATCTTCCTCAATCAGCTACAATCGAATCATATCTACAGTAGTTTGATGTATGATACTGTTTAACATTTATTGAAAGAAAAGTATAATTCTAGCATCTGGTTTAAACTATAACATATGACTTGTCCGTCTTAATAACAGGTGTTGTTTATTGTTATTCATATACAGTATTTAGTCTTGATCAGTGGTATAAATAAAATTGACGCGTGTTTGAGGGGTCTCGTAGCATAAAATTAACTTCAAAGCTAAGCTGGAAGCAATGTACAGTAGGGTGTATAATTAAATTTAGCTAGATTTAACACTGGTTTTTGTCTACAGAAGATGTATACTGTATATGGTTAAAACTAATGAAAACAAGTAAGATAACTTATAATTCTTGATAAATTATTGTGTAGTAAAAAACTTTTCTTGGTACAATCCAACTTTTCCCATTCTATCAAACTTTTTGAGCCCTCCTATCAAAAGAAGAAAGTTGTTACACCTTCATTAGTGCATCAGAGAATATATGACAAGAGGTTAAGAAATATAAATGAGTGCTTGACACAAGGGTTGTGTATACAAATAATCAACACAATCGACTTGAGAATGGTCCAGGACGGACCGAAACGTCGTCGTCCCTTCAGCTTCTAGTGTGTGGTCTGGTCAACATAATTTAGCCACGTTATTGTGACTCATCGCCTGTATACAAATACGTACAGGTACTGTATGCAGAAGGCTAGGCTAAACGACAAATTAAAATTTAAATCAAATTAAAAAAAATGGATAGCCTGTGTTTTCTAAAGGTGTGGAATAATCATTTTTTTCCGCTATGCTTTTTTCCATGTCTTTTGCATTACTTTATATGAAATTTTTGCTAAAAAGATCATTTTGTGCTCGACCTACCTGCAATTTTTATCTGCTGGAATTGCAAGATTTATTTATCATCATCCTGTTATATGAATTACTTTAGACTCGTATCTTTTGCCATAAAATTAGGTAAATTTCAGAAGGAAAAAGTTCGTGGTATGGGACCTAGATGTTGTGACTCTCATAAGGAACAGTTAAGTGAAGGAGAGAATGTACGAGTAGAACAGTCTAGGCCAGGTGTAATATAAATTTGCTTAACAGACCCAGTCTTTAGCATTTGGTGATGAGCATTGCTCTTCAATTTTTAGAGAGGGCATAGCATTTTTGTGCTCACCTAGTTGTGCTTGCGGGGGTTGAGCTCTGGCTCTTTGGTCCCGCCTCATGTGTGGTGCGTGTAGTGCGTCTTATGATTTCTTAAAAACGGTTATGATAATTTTTTTTTTACTTCTCATAATTTCACATTGGAACCATTTGTCGATACGGAACATAGTAAATATGCTCTTATGAAAGTGAAGCAAAAAATACCGAACGTTTTCATGTTTCAACACATTATGAAGGAATAGGTCCCAGTTTTCCTTGATGTGTTAAAACATGAAAACGATAGGAATTTTCGTTTAATTTTCCTAAGTGGATACTTGCGCATAACCGAATCATAAGCTGCATAGTCTTCAATTACTTGGTTCACCGTCACCAGTAACTAAAGGAATATTATCTAAATACAATTCCACTACGAGTGGAGACAAACAATAAATCTCCATCCTGAGTTAGGTCACCATTGGAAGCCATCCGTGTGTGTTGACCGTCCGGCACGTTCACTTCAGTAGAACTTATAGCACGTGTGATCATAAGAATTAAGGAAACGGCAGAATGCCTGTTGGCCCATACGAGGTAACCCATTTTTATCCACCCAAATTCATTCATATAGATGTCTAACCCATGCTTGAAACTCCACATGGCGTTTTAGGGCCTATTCTCGGGTTAGGGTGGGTAGTGAGGTGTCGGAAGGAAGCGGTTAACCAAACCACACACTAGAAAGTGAAAGGGACGAAGACGTATCGGTCCGTCGATCGACTTGAGAATGGTCCAGGACGGACCGAAACGTCGTCGTCCCTTCACCTTCTAGTGTGTGGTCTGGTCAACATACTTCAGCCACGTTATTGTGACTCGTCGTCTGCATTAGGAAGCGGTATTCTGCTGTTGTACAGGGTCATGGCTGGCTTCTCTCCTCTGCCTGTTGTTGCTCTCATCGCCGTTCGTACAACGTTCCTTGCCCTCATGCAGCCGATTGTTCTCTTCGTATGTTGCCCCGGTTTACCGGGTACTGTACGAGTGTTAAAACAACCCTCCATGTTGGTTTTCTAAGGGATATTACAGGAAAACTCGCTAGTGCAAGACTCGGAGCTGGTCAGTTGAGCAGTTGTAAATAGACCTTGGCAGTAAATGTACCGTTGCCGTTATATAGTGCAGATCTAAGTACACAGTTTTCGCAGCTCGTAAACAGAGCAACTGTAGATGCATTGTGTCTGGTGGGTCATGCAGTTACATTCATGTAGCTAGCGAATCGTGCAGGTGCGTTCATGATGCATAATCATCCTGAACGTACCTAATGCTAAGGCCAAAAACTGATGTACTATAAATGATAGCGGCTCGCGAAATGGACGGGATGTCCCGGTTTCTGTGAGGGGTCCTCGGATAGACTAGGTTTGGGCGATAATACAGCAGTTTGGCGACATTGGGAACACTCGGGAGAACTGGCTACTCGGTTATATTAGGTTCGGACAATTAAATACATCCGTGTACGTGGACGGTGACGGGGTGCTAGAGGTGTCGAGTTCGAATGTCCTCGAGAGTTACGGTAGTTTCACAGTCTGTTTCAACTGGTTTCCTTAGTAAAAATGTATCCCAATCAGGTTGTAGTGAAACCCCCAACTAATTCGCGAATGCCTTGTTAATGTGTTATATTCCTTATCGTTATCGGTCTGTGAAAGTGACTTAGATCTTGGGAATTAGATTGGTAAGCACCCCATTCCGCCCCCTTCTCTGACGTAATGGGGTGCTTAACAATTCTCTGGTCGGGCAGCCCCGACCACTCTGGGAAGGAAGCGACGGCAGTGCCGTTGCCGAGTTCGTTAAAATGAAATGTGTTCCTCATTGTATGCAATGTTGCAGAGGAAGCGTCTCATTCGTGTGTACTGCATCACCAGCCAGCTAGCTGACTACCAGGAAGACCCTCATTATAGAATCCCCTACTTGTCTTTCACTGTGATGGGAACAGTGGCATTACCCCGCCACTGTCTGAACACGTGTGCATCGTGTCCCTGGATGGCTTGGGTGGCTTATGCTGGTTGGGGCTGTGTTGGGGGAGGGTAGGGGCTGTGTTGGGAGAGGGTAGGGGCTGTGTTGGGGAAGGGTAGGGGCTGTGTTGATGGAGGGGTGGAGTTGGGGGGAGCGGTCAGGGTCAGACCTGGAGTGCGTGTCATAATACTGCCAGGGGTGGCCGAGCTCTGGCAGACGTTGTTCCTTGGCACCACACGCTCTGCACCACATTAAAAGCCACAAGTATTTTTTGTTTTGGTTGGGGAGTAATACGAACTATGGTATCGTAGTACAGTGCGCTTCGTTCTTGGCTCATAATCGGCGATCCCGGGCGGGACAGAAATGGTTGGGCATATTTCCTTTCACTCAGTGCCACTGTTCATCGAGCAGTAACTAGGTACCAGGGAGTTAGGTAACTGTTGTGGTGTTGAATCCTGGGGAGGATCAGTAGTTCGATCTTGGAGGGGGGGGGAACCTCGATACAAGCCTAAAATGTGTGTAATTACTTAAGTGTAGTTAAAGGACGAGAGCGACGCTCGTGGTATTCCGCCTTTCTAGCACTGTCATATAACGCTTTGAAACTACTGACCGTATCGGCATCCACCACCTCACTTGCTCCAACAGGCTTTCTGCCCCTGATAAAGCGAATTATAAATGGCGGCAAGTGAGCCTGGCTATAATTAACTAGCAACGTCAGTAGTATTTTATGAAACCTGAGTTTTGGACTCAGTCACCCTGGTCTTCACGTCCCAGACTCTACTGGCTCCGCGCTCAAGTCTTAGTGGGGCGCGTTCTCCGGTCACTAGGGTCGCCTCATATATGGTTGACGAAGCCAAAATGAATTTGGTTACTGTTTTTGTGTGTCGTTTTGACACGTTACGGCTATTGTGTGTGAGCTTGTTTATGGGTGTATTGGTGGTGGCTATTCTTGCACCAACACGTTGCATGGCTTTTATCAATATATTCAGAGCAATCTTGCCTTACGTCAACTAAGGTTTATGATGCATTTCCGTAAGAAATATTGTGAATCATATATTCAGTCTTTAACGCTTAAATCTGACGGAACCTTTTGTAACTGTGATGGACTTGGGACTGCCGAGGGGGATATTTTGTCCATTAGAATTCATCAGGGCGAGGCAGTGCTAGAGCAGCTGCTGCTGCTGTTGCTCTCAGTAACTGACAAACTGGTTCAAGAGACCGTCAACCAAGAGACCGCGTCGCGGGTCAGTCATATCCATACTAAATTACAAAGTAGGTACGTTATGTTGGACCGATAGCTGTTGCTAATTGAAACTCCCAACATTTGCAGTATATTAAAAAGAATGAAAACCAACACGTACTGCAACTTCACATGTAATATATATAGATATTTAGAGCTTTTAAGTACAAATCTGTTAATATAGACTATTTGCTTGCTGGATGTGTATGGCGATATATATGGTTGTATTTGACGTTGTTACGGGATAATAACAAAAAGCGCAGAATGACGAATAATAATATATATGATGCAGGCGATGAGTCACAATAACGTGGCTAAAGTATGTTGACCAGACCACACACACTAGAAGGTGAAGGGACGACGACGTTTCGGTCCGTCCTGGACCATTCTCAAGTCGAAACGTCGTCGTCCCTTCACCTTCTAGTGTGTGGTCTGTCAACATAATATATATGATGTTGCGTGTTGCCGATGTTGCATGTAATGTTGTGTGGCTGGTGAAGTTGTAGATTGGGTGGGTGGCCACGAAGGCAGGCAAGACAAGAGGAGTCAGCACTGTGATGGGAGCAAGATTCTCTGATCATGGAAAGACCTCTTCCCATCCCTGGCTGCACTGGAGCGAGCCTTCAAGTGGGAGATTCTCAGTCAGATCACCTTAAGTGTCTGCTGAGTCTTTTGAGATCACCATAAGAGTCACTCTGGTCTGTTAAGCTGTTGGACAAAGTACTCGACGAGCGTGTGAGGGGAGGGAGGGAGGGAACGGAAGCCTGGTAGTAGTAGTAGTTGTGATGTGGTTCCCCTCCTTCCCTCCGCCCTTCTCCTTCCCTCCGCGAACCCTCATCTGCGACCTGATACCCCTCCTCTTATGCTTGTTTCCCTCCACATTCTCGCCAGTGAGCGACGGAGAGGAGCGGCGTTGCTGCCAAATGTCACAACAACAACATCCTGGAGCCCGAGACCAACTCAGATTACTGTCAGACTCTGAATATACACACACGCTCTGCTTTACTATTTCTTGCTGAGGCCGCCTTTATTATTATATTACAGGTGTGTGTGTGTGCTCACCCACCTAGTTGTACTCACCTAGTTGTGCTTGCGGTGGTTGAGCTTTGGTTCTTTGGTCCCACTTCTCAATCGTCGATCTACTGGTGTACAGATTCCTGAGTTCGAGTTCTATCATATCTGCATTTGAAACTGTGTATGGAGTCAGCCTCCACCACATCACTTCATAGTGCATTCCAATTACTAACTACTCTGACATTGAACCAGTTATTTCTAATGTCTCTGCGGCTCATTTGCGTACTCAGCTTCCACCTGTGTCCGTTTGTGCGTGTACCACCCATAATCCATCCTTGTTTACCCTGTTAATTCCCCTGAGAATTTTGTATGTGGTGATCATGTCTCCCCGAGCTCTTCTATCTTCCAGCGACGTGAGGTGCAGTTACGTAGTCTTTTCTCGTAACTCATGCCTCTTAATTATGGAACTAGCCTAGTGGCATACCTCTGAACCTTTTCCAGCTTCGTCTTGTGCTTGACAAGGTACGGGGTCCAGGTTGGGGCCGCATAGTGCAAGATTGGCCTTACATATGTGGTGTGTGTGTGTGTGTGTGTGTGTGTGTGGTAAGCTTGTATATTGTTGTTTGTGTCTTGTAAGCTATATATTGTAAGCTGTATATTGTAAGCTTGTGTCTTGTTGTTGTTAATGAAAAATTGGCTTGATCATTCAAAGGATTATACGGAGTTCCATCAAATAAAAAAATGATCTTGCATAAGAATAAGGTAATCATCGAGCCATACGAAGCAGCTCCTATTGACCCATACGAGGAAGCAGCTATTAATATCCACCGAAACGTATTACACTTATTGTCATTGTAATGGCTATTGATGTTAATTCAGAGTTATTACAATTATAGCGTACAGTATATATTTGATGCTAATCATTGTATTCATTATGATTAATGTGTGAACATTATTTGTAGTTTATGAATATTTGTGTTTGTAAAGGAGACAAGAAAGGGGAAAAGATTTTATTGCCTGTCTCTACTTCATCACAATCGACTAGAGAATGGTCCAGGACGGACCGAAACGTCGTCGTCCCTTCACCTTCTAGTGTGTGGTCTGGTCAACAAGAAAGGGGAAGTGACGGGCATGTGAAGGGGAGGGCAAAGAGGAATAGAGGGGATGGTGATATATAGAGGAGGGGGATAGATATAATGAATATAAAGAGGACAATGAAAACATGAGAGGGGATGGTGGCTACAGAGTAGAAAAGATTATAACGATAATTGAAGGGGGAATATAAAGAGACGAGAGAGTCATTTTTAAAGAGGATGGGGAGGAGGAGAAAGTAGGGGGGGATAGAAAGAAGAGGGGGGGGGGTTTGGGTGATAGAGGAAAAGAAAGGGAAAGCGAGAGGGAGGAAATAGACACCGGGGACATAAGCAGGAGAAGATGAGGAAGAGAGAAGGAGGGAGGGAGACCTGCAGTTATAAAAATGTATCTAAAACAAAACTGAAGAGAGACTTGCGTGTGACAGGAAACCGGGGATACCGTCCTCACTCGCCCACACCCGATCGAACCACATCTAGTTACCGTATTTTTAAGGGCCACAAGTCATATGAGGAGCGTCGCCCACTTGAGTGCGGGAGCGGTGATGGGATGGACAACACACACCACCTTCTTGTCAACAGCCTGGTGTTGGTGTGGGAGGAAGACACAGCGGTTGTGTGGGTGTAGGGGGAGGTGCTTGGTGTGGGAGGCTGCTACCGGCCTGGTGTCAGCACCCACAACGAGACGCCTACTGTAGCCCGCATTCACCCTACCCCCATGTCCAGTGCTACTAATGAATGCTGCACATGAATCTAGGGTGAGGACGAAGTACCCAGTGGTGAGAGGGGCGACAGTTGTGAGCATCAGTGGTGACAAGTACAACGCTCTGGACCGTGACGTCACAGTTGGGAGAATCCCCAGTGTCGAGGTTGGCTTCTTGGCACTCCTTCACCACAGAAAGTGTGTTAAAGCATGGCAATTGTAGTACACGTTAGGTGCAGTGTGGTGTGAGGAGATGGAGAGAAGTGTGGGGGTAGGTGATGAGCAGTGTGGTGTGTGGAGATGGTTACCGTGAGACAACCACTTCATCACAGTCTCCTCCCGTCTCACGATGGTCGGGACGCACACACACACACAGGCCCTGCAGCCTGCTGGGTCGCCTCAGTGTGTTACTGGCTCGTGTGGAAGTCGGACGTACGCGCGCGCGCTCGCCTGTCAATCCATACTGCCTCTGGTAAATGACAGTAGCAATTAACGGTGATGTGGCTATCGTATGATGGATCACCAGGTTTGAGCGGTGACGGCAGCTAAGAGGGATGCGTGGTGTGGGTATAAAGACATGACAGTAAACTTAGTGATGACGCCCAGATGGCTGGGTTTTGTTGGGAGGGTTTTGAGCGTATGTACAAGATGTGTGTACGGCCAGACACACATCCCTGATGTTATGGCTGGTGGGGGAGCCTCGCACCTCTGCTGTCATCAGCGGCGCGACCCCGTCTTCATCTACACCAGCGATCTTGTCCACTAATGCCACAACTTATATTGACTTTGTATAAGCTTATGTGAAGTAAATAGTGGCGGCGACGGTCTCTCCACAGGAGTGTAATATAGCGTTTTAGTGCCTCAGGATTATAGTCACTTCTGAAAATAGGTTTACATACCTGATTATAGTTATCTGTGCATGTAACCCTTGAGTGTGATACTCCGGTGGAGAGTGAAGGTGGGATCTTGTCTCCCCCACCCACCCCTAGTGTTATCATGGGGGGAAGGGAGATCCTTCCCACGTGTTATAATGGGGGAAGTAGAACAAGTGCTGCGGTGAAGTTATCCTCTGGGTGAACGTGAAAATTGCCACTTATCGAGGAAGTTGTGGAACTGGAGAGCTTTCTCAGTGTCAGTCAAGCCATGAATGTACTCCCGACCTTGTGATTGTCATGTCAGGTAATGTAGGTTTTTATACAACGATGATAAGCGTCCAACAATCAGAAGGGGAATGTTTGTCTAGCGATTGTGTTCTGGCTTTACCTCAGGCATTAAGTGATAGTGGAAGGGTGCTTTTGTGGGAGAATTAAGACTTGATTGGTGTACTAGCTATTACACAGATTACTATTAAGTACTGATTTGTTGAGCATATTCCAAAGATGATAAATCGCGCGACTATATATTGAAGATATTAATGACTTTACATCACAGACTCGTATTTAAACTCCTAAAAGGTATGAGTTTAAGGTGCAGGTTACCTTGAGGTGCTTCCGGGGCTTAGCGTCCCCGCGGCCCGGTCGTCGACCAGGCCAGATAGTGACAGTGCGTGTGTTATAGCTTGGTGAGGTTACTGGGCTGGATGAGAACATCTTCCTCAACCCACTCCTAGTATATCATTAATAATATCATAATTCATTGTGTTGGGGGACAGGCAGCCAGAGTGTTTTAATACACGTTAATCTTATATCGAGCCTCCCCCCTCCCCCCCAGGATGCAACCCTACAAGAAGCTGACTAAACTCCTGAGTACCTACTTATTGCTAGGTGAACAGGGTCCATTAGGTGATAGCAAGTGCTCCCGACCATTTATGTCCTGCTCGGGATTCGAACCGGGAATTCTTTTTTTGTGAGTCGAGAACGAACCCGACTGTACTACCGTGGGCCCCTTTTATAAGAAATTATGTCATCACTCGCGCACTTTACAGCCTTGTTCGAGTTGTAACACTGTTATTGACCCTCCGTTGATTCTCTTAGATGTTGTAAACTTAATATAATAGAAGTAGGATCCCCTGATTGTTTCAAGCGTAGGTTAGACATATATAGGAATGAGTTTGAGTGGATATAAATAGGAGCTGCCTCGTATGGGCCAATAGGCCGTCTGCAGTTACCTTCATTCTTATGTTCTTACGAGTTCTTCGCATTGTTGAGTGTGGTTGATGTGGCTGTGTTGCTCGCCTCGTGTGTAATGATTGCTCTCACCAACGTGTATTGTTAGTTTAGTTCATTTATTATGCACCCCATACCCTGTATTGTTGTGGGTGATTATGTTGTATAAGTTTGTGGGAGAGAGAGAGAGAGAGAGGCTACAAGGACAACAGTAATCATCCTGTAACCGCGGGCGTTACAAGGACAGGTAACACCGGGGCACAACATGAGGAGCATAGGGATGGACCTGGTTAAGCCTGTACACAGCACCGCTCCTGTGCCAGGTAAGTCCACTACGGGCTCACCATAGCCCGTGCTACTTGGAACTTTTTGTTCCGACTAGCTGAATCGAAAACAACATCGATAACTTGTACCTTTACGGGCTGTTCATGCCCGTGCCACCTCTTGGGTGGCTTAATCTTCATCAGTCAACTTGTGTACACTTCACTTCTGCCTTTGAAAATGTTGACAAGATCAACAAAACGCATCTCTAGCATCAGGCAAAATAAAACTAAAAAAGTATCTTTAAATTTATGTTTCATCTTCTCAAGTAAAGAACATAAGAAATATAGAGAAAGATTCGTGCTGGAATTATTGATCTAACTTTTTCTGTCATATTTAAAAACCTACGCGTCTACAAGAAAGACTACAATATATATATATATATATATATATATATATATATATATATATATATATATATATATAATATCTCCAACTCCAAAAGAAGAATTATTGTGTTGACATTTCCAAGAATAAATGTAATTTATATCATTATTCAGTACAAGTTTTTTTTTCCAGTTTTTTATAAATGACACTTGGTTTTGCTTTCATCATATCTGTTTACCCAACAAAATTACACACGTGTATAGGAAGTGACTGCAAGAAGTAACAAGGTTCCTTTAGCTAGCAATTTAAGAATTTAAAATGTTCTGGACACCAAATTTTCAATGAAATTCGTGTGTTGGACCTGGCTGTGTGGGAGATGAGCTTCCACTGGAGTTAGTAGCCACGAGCCTGCGACATCCCGCTCCCCATGACCACATGAGCCTCCCAGCCTGTGAAGTTGAGGCTGACTAGACTCCCAACTTGTGCAAGGTTGGGGCCCAGTGAGAGTGGGGGGCCAGCAGCCTACAGAGGGGGTACAGGTGGTGGCAAGTGGAGATATAACGGTGTGGTGGTTTTAAGCGTCGCTAAACTCTGGGCTGCCCACCTAACCTGCTAACAGGCAGCTTTAACTCTTGAGCTTAAACTCCTACCTGTCTCGCCTCCGCCTCCCTCCCCCATCCCATTCCCTTACACACTAACCTTGGTAGCTCTGCTATTTTTAGTTGGTTCAATTCTCTTGCCTGTTCTCTTTAATGTTTTTTTATAGCTCTTATGATTTTAAGTTCTCTGTGTACTTACGTATTAATTGGTTTGCATTTTTGAGGTATGTTCTTGGCTTCATTTCTCTTACTGTTCCCGATCTTACCTTGTATTTACCTTGTGCTGGTTCTAGGGGTGCAATGTTCTCGCGACTCGGTCTCAGACTTTGCCTTTTGGTTGGTAGTCTGGTCAACCAGGTTATTGGTCGCAGCTGCATGCAGTCTGACGTATGAGTCACAGCTCGGTTGATCAGGTATCCTTTGGAAGTGTTGATCAAGTGCCCTTGTAAACACGGTGAAAAGTCTGCTTGTTATGCCTCTTATCTTTAGATGTAGGACACACAAAACTAGCAATGTTGGATGCATGCACGCACGCACGCACACACACACACACACACACACACACACACACACACACACACACACACACACACACACGCACGCACGCACGCACTGTGGAAGTGATGGAGGTAAGACTCCACAACATCAAGTGTAAATAAAAGAGAGCTTGAAGTGGTTGGGTGTCTGTACACCCGTCGATTGAAGATTTGCCAGGCGGGATACAAGAGCTGAAGGCCAACCCTCGATATGCAAAACTAGCCTACTAAAAAAAAACTTTTGCACTGTCTTCCAGAAAAAAAAATTTTTGGGGCCCCTGCAGTCTGTGTTAGAAAATGTTGCAAAGGCGCTTGACTGGATAAATGTACTTGACACAGGAAACATCCACAGAGATAGGAACTGTCAGAGTGGAGGAATGAAATAAAAATGAGAACAAAAGAATACATGAAACTGCAGAAGACCTATTGGCCCATACGAAGCACTCCTATTTACATCCACCCTAACTCATACATGCCTACCCTACACTTGAATGGCTCCAGCTATCCCACGTCTAATATGTTACCCGGTAATGGCTTTCATAAATCAACAGGACCTGTGTTTTCACAGGTCCTTCTTGAATGTAAACTCAAGTTTATTCTATATATTTCCATCTGTAACATATCAAGTGTTTGCAGATGCAAATCTAATGGCAAGGATGAAGGGATGTTTCAGGCTACGACAGGACCTAAACAGTCGCAGGTTTAAGGCAAGACACGTGGATACAAGAGATCAACTCCACCAAGTGTAAAATAAGGAGAATAGGGTAAAGATAATATGAGGCCAAAAAGGACATTGAGCATAATGTCCTAGCAATCATAGACCTAACCTAATGTATGCTAAGATTGCTTATAGTAGTCCAGTGATAGGTTTTACGCTATACTTTTCAATGTTAATATACTAGAACTAATTCTTCTAGTTCTACAAGGGTTGGTATTAAACGGCCCGATTCTAGTCAAGCCATATATTAGACTAGACACAATTATATAACAAGAAATCTATGGTTAATGCTAGATTATCTTAATCCTAAACCTCCCTGACTCCCACTATGGTGAGGGAAAAAATTCCTTACGCCAAGAATAATTAATATTTAATAACTTGGGAGCTTCTTGTGGGACAACTATCCCAGCCAGTCACGCTAGTTACATATATACGAACCTAGAGATATGTGGGGTGAGATATACACCAGAGTATGTCTCACATGGATGTCATGCGCTAAACATACCTTTGGCATCAGAGTTGAGGGTCATCAAACTACGTCCCATGCTCCGGCCGGACAGTACGTGGCTCGCCGGCTGGCTACCTGATATAGGACTTTGATGGGTGAACGCCTCTGCGTGTCTCTCACTCCTCAGTGAGCAGACGGCTAGGAAGGTGAGAGGAAGGGCGACAAACTCCAGGCGGTCGCCCACAACAATATGCTCTTCAGTCGCTAAATGTGCTATCATTTCTGAGATGGGAATGCAACGTATCGTTATAGATTATCCCAGCAGCATTGGGAGTTATCCTTACCAAGTTAGAGAACATTAAAATAACCCTTTCTAACTAGGCACAATATCCTAGAGTGGCGTTGGTTTGATGTTGAACCCACGTTATCAACGTCAATTTAAAGTTGAATCAACGGTAAATATACGTTAATTCGACGTTGAATCAACGGTGCATATACGTTAATTCGACGTTGAATCAACGTTGATTCGGCGTTGAACTGGCTTTACGCCTGCATATTGTACTCACTGGGAAGAGGCGTAGATTGAAGGGTGACGTAATAGGCGCACTACTGGAAGAAAACATAATATAAGGGACTATAAATTGGGTGTTGAAAGTGTCAGTCAAGACTGCCAAGTTTGGCAGTAGAGTTGTGGAACACTGCCTAGTAGCGTACGTCACTCAAGCCAATATGCTACCATGGAAAGTTATCAAAGTAGGTCGTCCAGATGCGAAAGTTGACCCGGTGGGCGTACTATCCTACATCAACGCCGAATTTACGTTGTAAATCCTGATTTAACGTGGAACCAATGCCACTCTTGGGTAGTGTGCCCACTGGGAAAATAATGCAGATAGGACACTACAATCTTGACACAGGTGATCACAGTGAAGGAGGGACGTCAGACACGCTACCTGAGGCGTGATTAAGGATGTGGGTTGCCTTTAGTGGGTGTAGGGAGGATACGAGGCAAGGGTGAGGGGAGGGTTGGAGGGCCAAGACGTATAGGCTCTCATAACGCAGTCACGAGACCTCACACACCATCCAGACATCCCTCTTGGATGAGATGACAGAGATGTACGACCCGCAGGTTGTGCCGGCGAGGGTAGCAGACACGGAGTGGGGGGGAGAGAACACCCCGAGGGGACAGGGGTGGTGAATGTGCGGCGGGATGTAGACAAGGTGCCGGGCACAGAGGGGAGAGCGTGTCAGCGCTCGGAGGAAGATCACTGCCCAGTTCAATAATTCACTTGTAATAACGACGGAAGGGTTCCCTGATGCGGAGGAGCATTGTTTCCTCTCAAGATATTGTTCCACTTCTCATTAATCCATTATAATGTTTTCAGTTCCTTACTATCTCTCTCTTCCCCTCTCCTCCTGCCCCCCGGCACATGTAGGCACATATAAGTGTATGTAGAGTGGCTGCCTCACACACACTGGGCCATGCTGTGAAGGCTGCCAGTAAACAGTTAGGCTTGACTGTCGCTAATCGCCACTAACATCCTCTACAACCCGGCCGTTGGTAACGTACTCGCCGCTGTAACGGTGTTCAGTGCCATACAGACCACCGCTGTACCCACCAAGTAGGCCTACTTCTGGCCATCTCATCCAGATAAGCAAGAACGAAATAAGAGTATTTAAAACTGAAAGCTAAACAAGGGAAAATGTGCAGCAATTTTCACCCTTCAGGAATCTTCTTGCATATTCATGGAGTGTTTTATATTTAAATAGCCGCAACATTCTTTTCTCTCACCCCAGAGGCATGCCCCCCTTTCTCTC
>WNGS01005641.1:3957706-3978407 GCA_020271785.1 Procambarus virginalis
ACTACCACCTTCAAAACATTTATTAAAGGACAATCAACACAGGTTTACACACACACACTTTGTTCTGTTGGCAGTAGTAGATGGTGGCAAGAATTATATTATATTGGCGACAAGCCTGAATGGTCCAGGACTATATGCGAATGAAAACTTACACCCCAGAAGTGACTCGAACCCATACTCCCAGGAGCCACGCAACTGGTATGTACAGGGACGCCTTAAACCACTTGAGGTATCTGGGGTGTGAGTATTTATATTGTATAATTCTCGGCCCTTCGTCACTACTCCGCCCGAGAGGCTGATTAGGAAATGCTTGACACAGTGGGTCAAGTCGCAGAGTTTGTCAGTCAAGTACATGACTGACAATCACCATCGTTACCATAAGAAGGGACCTCATTAAGGTAGAACATTCCCAGCTCCAGGGTCACGACTCGGGACTCTCGACTCCTACTTTACACAAACCATCCTGGTGATGTTAGCAATAACACACAAGCCAATGTGCAAGTCATTATAAAATAGGATGCATTATATATTCCAAAAATAACTAATAACAAAGAACCATCATAGTCCAACAGCCTGATCAGAGACTGGGCCGCGGGGACATCGATCACCGGCACCAACAACAGACAATAAGCCTCATCAATGAAGATAATGGCTCATCAATCGGTAGAGTATAATAAATAGCAAAGCACGATGATGGGTAATTTTACTGTCACTCAAATATGTAGCACTCATATAATGGAGTAGCTGGTAAAAGGTCCTTCCTCTGCCAACCCCTCATGGACAACACCGCCCCAGCCCTGTCCCAAAGCACACCCACCACACCCAGTCACACCCCCACCCCACACCTCTTCACCCCACAGCCACTCCATCCACCGTCTCCATATCCTCACGTCCGTCACATGGGCCCTGGTGCTCCTCCCCCTCTTCCCTTCTGCTACCTGCCCACACACCTTTTTCCTCATATCTCAACCCTTTCCCCCTATCAACCACACCACTGCTGTCCTGGGACCCGCTGTGTGTGTGTGTGGTGTGTGTGTGTGTGTGGTGTGTGTGTGTGGTGTGTGTGTGTGTGTGTGTGTGTGTGGTGTGTGTGTGTGTGTGGCGGGGTGTGGGTCTTGCCTATCAGTCTCAGTAGGGCATGAACGCGGCTCCTGGGATTCCAGTTGTCTGATATTTGGACAGTGATTCCCCAGCCCTGTTGTGCTTGGTCATATGTACTGAAGCTGTCAATGGAGTTGACCTCCACTACTTATTCATCTGTTTCCAATTTTCGCCTGTAACCTCTCGTGTGGCATTACACGTACTAAAACACTATACTTGTCCACCATTTCCGTATCCTTTTAAGTACTGTGGACGTTATGGTCAAGTCTCCTCAGGATCCTCTTTAGTCCGATGCTTATTCTGTTCTATTCTTTGGACTTTTCCACTATCTTTTTGTGTTTGTTTTACGTGGTGTGGATACAATGATGGTGACACACACTTCAGTGCAGGTCTCACAAAGTGCATCGCCATCTAAATGCTCTTCCATTATGTTTACCCCCAAGCAGGTTTATATATTTTATCTTTCCTACAAAGCGCAGACTAAGTGCACCTCGTGGGATGGACAAGGTCGACGTACTGTTCCGCCGCCTCTAGGCCTATGAGCTGCTTTCCCCTAAGGGTATAATGTACTTCTGGCCTACCTTTCCCCGTTACCAAGTCATTGTCTGTCATTTATTAGGATTAAGTCCAGTAGCCACTCCTGGAGCGTGTTTAAGTACTCATGAGTGTGTGTGTGCGTGTACTCACCTAGTTGTACTCCCTATTGTGTGCGGGGGTGAGCTTTGGCTCTTTGGTCCCGCCTCTCAACTGTCAATCAACTGGTGTACAGATTCCTGAGCCTATTGGGCTCTATCATATCTACATTGAAGCTGTGTATGGAGTCAGCCTCCACCACATCACTTCCTAATGCATTCCATTTGCAACCACTCTGACACTAAAAAAGTTCTTTCTAATATCTCTGTGGCTCATTTGGGCACTCAGTTTCCACCTGTGTCCCTTGTGCGTGTATGTGTGTGTGTGTGTGTGTGTACTGAACTAGTTCTACTTGCAGGAATTCGCTCTAAGGTTCCGCATCTCAATTCTCAATCGACTGGCGTACAGACTTCCCGAACCAATTTGCACATTCGGAGCTGTGTGTAGAATCTGCCACCACCATTTCATTTTAGTTACCTGGTTGATACCTGGTTGATGGGGTTCTGGGAGTTGTTCTCCCCAGCCAGGCCCGAGGCGCATTTCTCTGACGGTGTATTTCTACTTCCGTTTAGTAATTAGTTTCCACTAGTGTCTCTTTGTTCCTTCTCATATTTTGTATATTATCAGCAAACATGGAGGAGTATCTCTCCCCTTTGGTAATAATTCACATGTCAGGGACGAGGAGCGACCCTAGTAGAGTGAGACTGTCTTTAGAGTTAGTCGGTCAGTGTGTGTGTGTGTGTGTCGAGCCTGTTGTGCCTCTCTCACTTGTAACCAACGACCTGCCAAAGTTTGGAGGACATCACCCTTCGCATCCCTTTAAAATTTCACACAATGAAGATAAAAATGAGAGCGCGAATGCGTCTATTTTGCAATTTCGCGCAGAAAGAAACATGCGAATATCACAGGGGCTAGAGAGAGAGAGAGAGAGGAGAGAGAGAGAGAGAGAGAGAGAGAGAGGAGGGAGAGAGAGGAGGGAGAGAGAGAGAGAGAGAGAGACGAGAGAGAGAGAGGAGAGAGAAGGAGAGAGAGAAGTTGTTCCTATCATGTGGCACTGGCACTCCTCCATTTCCTTACTCTATGTTATGGACCTTGTCTAAGGTTGTTTTAGCTCCAGCTTTGTCTAAGTTGCCGCAACTGTAAATCTCTGAATATATTCACCACACTTTGTGTTTTCTTGACAGTTAAGTGTACAGTGCCTTGTAGCACAGTACTACAAGGCATTAGTATTTACAGGCTCTCGATGTAAATAAGAATACGCGAGCCAGGAGTCACAATAACGTGGCTAAAGTAAGTTGACCAGACCAAACACTAGAAGGTGAAGGGACGACGACGTTTCGGTCCGTCTTGGACCATTTTGACCATTTTCAATCGACTTGAGAATGGTCCAGGACGGACCGAAACGTCGTCGTCCCTTCACCTTCTAGTGTGTGGTCTGGTCAACAATACGCGAGTTGCATAATGCTGTATAGAAATAATTATATGCAATCATCAAACCTGACAAGAATATGATTATATCAAGAACTATTTACCTGTTATGCATTTTAGCTTTCCCAATAACGCAGACACAATTTGAAACACACAAATTAGGTTAATGATTTAGTACACAGATACAAGGTTAATGATGTTTTAGTTCAACAGAACATTAGTGGCCTAGACCACAATCAGTTCACCCACCGAGATACTAATAAATGATGCGCTTCGCTGGTCTCAAATATGGAAATTGGTGGACTAGGCTTTTATCAACATTGCCACAATACTGATACAAGTGATTCGGCCACGAGATAACGCCAGATAAATACTCCATATCTAAGGGTAGTCGCAGTTTCATTTGTAATTATTGTATTTCCCGGGAGATGGGATGTATATATTGTATTTACATGCATAAAGTCGCATGTTTGGCGAAACTTCATTTAAAGAAATAAAAAACAGGTTTAACAGTTATATTGTCTGGTTTGGTTTTGTGCGTAGCTAGGCTTAGTTGTTATGGCTCTATTGGCAATCGTTTCCGTGTTTACAGAACGTGTATGAAGCTCTTTGCAAATACTCTCCAAAGAGTGAGGTGTTGTTCAAAAGATGAGCTTGGAACGTTGCCTATTCAGTTGGGAGTCAGGGGTCAGGTTCACGAAGCAGTTACGCAGGTACTTACGAACGTGTACATCTTTCCTTAATCTTTGACGGCTTTGTTTACAATTATTAAACAGTTAATAAGCTCCGAAGCACCATGAGGCTGTTTATAACAATAACAACAGTTGATTGGGAAGTTTTCATGCTTGTTTACTGTTTAATAAATGTAAAGAAAGCCGTCAAAGATTGAGGAAAGATGTACACGTTCGTAAGTACTTGCGTAACTGCTTCGTAAATCTGGCTCCAGGCTCCTATAGAGACGTCCAACGGTCGACCTTGTCAAAGCCTCTCTACCCTGTGCTGCCATTCACTGGTGCCTCTTCACCTCTGGTCCTCCCACAACACCGGACTAGAATAATAAAAATCGTTATTAAATGGAAGGGTAAAAAGTACTCAACTGGGTACCCGGAACATAGATGGCGCTGAGGTTCGTCACAGGCACCACCAAGCTTTTCAGGTTGTTATCCAACACTGCAATGTCCTTCATCCCATTACCGTACGCATTGGGCTTTACGGCTAGCGACCTAGAGCGATCATTAGGCTGCTCAGTCATTATGGTGCGTCAAGTATGTAAATGTCAGTAATTAGTTTGTTTAACCACTCTTCGTTTGTTTTATTGTGTCAGCGGTATTGTGTAGTGTTCGGGGAACTGTGCATTTTTAACGTGATTCAAATGTGTAGTTGAGGATTGTTATATTCGTATGATAAAGTAGAGGCGTCAGACACTACGACTGTGCCGAGTACAGCCGTTCGTGTAATGGTTGGGTGTCTACTGGGGTGTTGAGGGTAGGTCAGGGAGGGCTAGATGTGTGTGTGTGTGTGTGTGTGTGTGTGTGTGTGTGTGTGTGTGTGTGTGTGGGATGGGATGAGTGTGTGTGGGGTTGCGTTATTGCGTGGATATGACGTTCTTCAGCAGTGTGTCATACTTCAGGTCACATTTATTCTCTCCGTTGAGGTCTGATAAAGATTTGTTGCCCTCTGTAATCCTTATTGCGCTACCGCTCACAGGATAAGTATGGGGTGCACAATAAACTATCCGCCTCCGGCGGCAACAATAAAAATAAATCAGTTTCCGCCGCAATTTTAACAGATGACTTAAGACTTCCTCTGAAGTGTCTTCAGGGAAGTCTACATTTTGTTGTACTCGAACACTGACAAGCGCAATAGAACAGTCCTGCTGAAGTTACGGGAGAGTGGAAATAGCAGGTGACGTATCTCCTGACACACTCACACTGCTCGACCCCTGTCTGTTGGCACGTGAAGCTCGGCCCTGTCTGTTGGCACGTGAAGCTCGGCCCTGTCTGTTGGCACGTGAAGCTCGGCCCTGTCTGTTGGCACGTAAAGCTGGGCCCTGTCTGTTGGCACGTAAAGCTCGACCCTGTCTGTTGGCACGTAAAGCTCGACCCTGTCTGTTGGCACGTGAAGCTGGGCCCTGTCTGTTGGCACGTGAAGCTCGGCCCTGTCTGTTGGCACGTGAAGCTGGGCCCTGTCTGTTGGCACGTGAAGCTGGGCCCTGTCTGTTGGCACATAAAGCTGGGCCTTGTCCGTTGGCACATAAAGCTCGGCCCTGTCTGTTGGCACATAAAGTCGGCCATGTCCGTTGGCACATAAAGCTGGGCCCTGTCCGTTGGCACATAAAGCTGGGCCCTGTCTGTTGACACGTAAAGCTCGACCCTGTCTGTTGACACGTAAAGCTGGGCCCTGTCTGTTGACACGTAAAGCTCGACCCTGTCTGTTGACACGTAAAGCTGGGCCCTGTCTGTTGACACGTAAAGCTCGACCCTGTCTGTTGACACGTAAAGCTGGGCCCTGTCTGTTGACACGTAAAGCTCGACCCTGTCTGTTGACACGTAAAGCTGGGCCCTGTCTGTTGACACGTAAAGCTCGACCCTGTCCGTTGGCACATAAAGCTGGGCCCTGTCCGTTGGCACATAAAGCTGGGCCCTGTCTGTTGACACGTAAAGCTCGACCCTGTCTGTTGACACGTAAAGCTGGGCCCTGTCTGTTGGCACATAAAGCTGGGCCTCGGTCTGTTGGGGCACAAAGTTCAGGTCCGTCTATTTACTGTGAGGAGCGGTCATAGTTATACTGTGTTTTGCTTCTCAAGCAACTATCATGTCACGTTCACTTGTTCTGTATTATTATTAATGTTAGTCCAGGTTTGCAAGTTCGATCCCGTCGAACCTCCGCAATAATTTCACATTAATGCACAAAGAAATGACAATAACGCGATACATCTATGAGGAAATCTTTGGAGCAGGACGTGAATCGAACCAGGGTCCTGGGTCACCTCAGACGCACCCGCATAACGGTGCTATTTTCTCGAATATACTGTAATGTTATTTCATGTTAGAATGTGCTGAATAATTAGGGCCCTAATTTAGGTTAGGTTGTGTTGGCCATTATTGGTATTTGGAGTACGTGAATGAAGCATTTAGAGAAGTGTGGTTGGAGCAAAGACGTGAACGAACAGTGATGGCCAGAAATAAATACGTTATCAGTTATGGGTTGTGTGTAAGGTGTTATCAGTCATAAACGGGAAGGAGGGGTTGGCGATAAGGGTAACGAGCATTTGGCCTCTGTTGATGAGGACAGGTTGGTTTTCAGCCACTGTTGATTGATTGATAAAGATTTGAGCCAGCCAAGAGGTGGCACGGGCATGAATAGCCCGTAAAGCCACTATTGTGTCTTGGTCTCTGCATGTGTTAAGCTGTTCGTCGACTGTACTCACCTAGTTGTGCTTGCGGGGGTTGAGCTCTGGCTGTGTGTGTGCGTGTGTTGCTGGCGACCGTTACTCATACTGTTTCTCTTTCTCAACAACTGACTTCACTATTTCCAGAGACTCCTCATATTGCGTCCCACAAACTTGGTTTTACTTTAAGGCCGAAATTCCGCTGCTGACGCACTTGAGTGGGACCTTGAGACTGGTGGCGGGCAGACGTGTGGCAGCATTTCCGTCGGTCGAGTCATGACCAATACTCCCACCGCAGCCCACCACGGCCCACCACAGCCCACCGCAGCCCACCACGGCCCACCACACCCACCACACCCACCACACCCACCACACCCCACCACACCCCACCACGGCCCACCACAGCCCACCACAGCCCATCACGGCCCATCACGGCCCACCACAGCCCACCGCAGCCCATCACAGCCCACCAACACATCCTGTCACCAGCCCACAGCCTCCTGGAGATCCGTTGTTCACATGCTGTAAAGCGGAGCATCTTTGAACATGACTGGCGACATTTGCTGTTAACTGTGTTTTAACTGACCAACCCAAGGTTGCTCGCCTCCATGTTTTTTTTTTTGGGGGGGGGGAGTAAAGAGGAAGGAGAGGCATAGGTGAAGGGAAGTTTTAGAAGTGGGAAATACAGTGAGAGGTATGAAACATCCTCCGTGTTTGTCTACGACATTTGACAAAGGATGAGGGACAGTAGCACGCCAGCACCTCTAGTTCTGCTACCCGCAGACACCCGATACTGAGCCTCTTGGTGGTCTGTGTTCACCGCTGGCCAAATGACTCTCATACTCCCTCCGTCGCCTTGTCTGCACTCTGACTTCACAATTTCTGCATCGCTGTCCGAGTGTGCTGTGTCATGTCAGTGCGAATCATGATCTGTCATGTCAGTGTAACTGTTGCAAGGAGCAGCACTGCAAACCCCTCCGCTGCCTTCATGGTAGTTTACCTTTCCGTGATTCCGAGGTTGGTGGCCTGATCAACCAGGCTGTTAGCCTAGTTGATCGTGTATCCTTTGGAGGTGTTTTATCAGGTTCTCGTTTGAACACCATAAGACGTCAGCTAGTTATGCTCGTTATGTTTAAAGGGAGAGTTTTAAAAAGTCTTGACACTTTGATGATGATAGAATTATATCAACCAACCTATTGCAGCTCTGGTTTTCAACAGGGCTATTTTACACATCCTGCCATGCTTACTGGGCTCATGAATAGTTATTTCCTTGTACATATTTGGAACCAGTCCCTCTGATATTTTCCAAGTGTAACTTATTATGTATCTTGTCTGCTCTCTGGAGAAAACAGATTTAAAAATTTTAAGTGGTCCCAATAATTGGTTAGTATTATTCAGTTGATTCGGGCTGTTTAAGAACTTTGCACATTCTCCAGGTGAAAATTTTGGGGAACATTTTGGCCCCAAGTGGCGCTGTTAATGTTCAACAATATTTCACTCTAGAGCACAAGTGTCTTAAAAATATCATCATTGGTGTGGCATCTCTTGTTTGAAAGGTTCTTGTATCCACACTGTCATTTTTCCTGCAACTGTGACAGCTGCATTATTACCTGGTTGATACCTGGTTGATACCTGATTGAAGGGGTTCTGGGAGTTCTACTCCCCAAGCCCGGCCCGAGGCCAAGCTTGACTTGTGAGAGTTCATTGTGTTCTTAAAATAGCGGTCGCCAGCATTTCCCAGCTCACAGATCACCACATTCATAATTTTAAATCCCGTGGACTACTAATGTGGATCCTGCCGTCCACCAAACAAGAAATGATGGTTATTAAAGTTAAACTATTTGATGCCATTAAATATAACAGTTATAGAAAATACACAGTTACATAAAATACACAAATAAAATTGTCTCGCGGAGCACCGGTTGCTGACCGCTGGTTTAAATGATATCATTACACCTTAATTTTTTACGTGGCTTTTTCGCTCTAAAGTTTTATTTGACTGTTTTATGTGTGATTTCATTTTTTATATTTTAGTTTAGCCAAAGCCTAACAGATGGAACTTGCCTTCATTAAACATTATATTCCAATTAGTTTACTCTGTCTCAGACGCTCAGGCAGTCTCTCTCTCTCTCTCTCTCTCTCTCTCTCTCTCTCTCTCTCTCTCTCTCTCTCTCTCTCTCTCTCTCTCTCTCTCTCTCTCTCTCTCTCTCTCTCTCTCTCTCTCTCAGCGTGTGTAGTGCCTATCAGTTGATGGATGCTCGTCCTTGAGATCAATGGTGGAGTGTATGCTCAGTAAGTGAGGGTGAGAGTGGTGACACATCTTGACACTGGCGTATTTGCCGGAGACTGCCTACCTTCCACCTCCCTCACTGATGGCTGACGGGTAAGTCGCCCCGTTCTAGTGAGGGGGGGGGGGGGTCGCCTAGGGTCTACAGCCTCAGTAAACTATATGTCCTTTTACCATGTCGCTTCTCTTTACACATACTTAACCTATGCCCCCTCGTAGTCCAACCCAGCCTGACCTATCCAAGTTCAAGTTCAAGTATGTTTATTGAGACAATAAAAAATTCTCAAAGGGATAGAGTAGCTTAGGCTATTTTTACCCCCTTCAGCCTGACCTATCCTATCCCAGCCTTACTTATCCTCCCCTAACCCAGTCCTACCTAACGAGGATATATGAGGATTTGTTGTGAAATTATGTGGAGCAGGTGTGTGGTGTGTGGTGTGATGGACGACATTATGTGCATGTCTGTAGAGGTTACCTTACCTTACCTTGAGGTTGTTGATATTACTGTAAGATACGGAGAGGGTGCTTGTGTTTACCTATTTCTGCCTGCAGGAACTAACTATTAGCTCTCGGACCCCGCCTTTCTGTCCATCTGTTTTCTAATGTAGTGTGGTGACTCCCGACCTATTTTGTCTATTATATCTACTATATGTTAAATGCATCTCCCCGGGATGTAGCCTATAGCAGCTGTCTGATTTCCACGTACTTATTTACTTATGGGTGAACAGAGGTATGAGGTGAACCAGAGTCTCTGGATTGTGTTTCTCGGTGAAGGAGGTGGTTGGTTACTCTTGTGTTGGTGCGGGTGCTTGAGTGCGCGAGAGAAGGGCGAGCTCGGTATACTGCCGGCTCGTATGAGTTTGGTTTATGATATCCACTTAATATGCGCTGTGGTGCGTGACACTCACCTCTCCGGCGCGCGTATGACCTTTGTATCAAGCAGTTTGTGTGCAGTGAAGGTCTTTGTCGTGACCTTCAGTGGGATTCCCACTATTGTGATGATATTACGTCTGGTTCTTGGGCCGTTTAGGTCGAGTTCTCTACCCAGCTTCCGCAGCTTGGCTATCTTATCTCTGGCACGAGTCTTGGACCAGGTCTCTAGATGTACCTTGTGTGCTTGTCTGTCTGAGACTAAGTGAGGTCTGGCTCTTTATTGTCCGCCTGCTAGCTAGCCTTCTTGTACCTCTTGCGTCATAATTTAACTATTCCTACGCTCGAATTTAGTGTCAGATCTGGCTTTAAAGTTGTAGATAGAGGTGGCGTCTACAACTTTGTGATTGTGTGTCCAATCATGTCCCCCCCCCCACTCCCAACACACTGTGCGTATGTGTGTGTGTGTGTGTGTGTGTGTGTGTGTGTGTGTGTGTGTGTGTGTGTGTGTGTGTGTGTGTGTGTGTGTACTCACCTAGTTGTTCTTGCGGGGGTTGAGCTCTGGCTCTTTGGTCCCGCCTCTCAACCGTCAATCAACTAATGTACAGATTCCTGAGCCTACTGGGCTGTATCATATCTACATTTGAAACTGTGTATGGAGTCTGCCTCCACCACATCACTGCCTAATGCATTCCACCTGTTAACTACTCAGTGTGTGTGTGTGTGTGTGTGTGTGTGTGTGTGTGCGTGTGCGTGTGCGTGTGCGTGTGCGTGTGTGTACGGCCGGGTATCTGTTGGCTATTGTCTCTGGCAACAAAACATGACTCTTTGCGGGAGGAGAGTGTGCAAGATGCCTCCCTCTCACCTCTTGCCCTCCGCACTAATTTATTTTAGCGCTCCCTGGCTCACTTGGCTCGGAACTTGCAGTGTTGTTGCAAGTTGCTGGGGGGGATTGCTGACTCCTTGGTGGTCCCTTCTCAACTTTTATCTTGAGTTTGAAGATTTTTTCTTCGCTGCATAATGTCTTGGATGATAATTGCTTGTCATATTAATGAATGTAGGGTGCGTGAAGACCTACCTCGCCTACCGTCTGGGTGATGGTAAGACCGTGGCTCTCCCGTAGGGGCGTATCGCCCTCCTCAGGTATATTTAGGGCGGCCGCACCTTGTTCATTCATGTGGGCATGACGCAGGGCTGCTGACTGCGCGGACTCTGCGCACTACAAGTACTGCTCACTCCTTGGCGTAGTTCCCTTCTGCATATTGTCTTCTTGTTAACAAAATGGTTCAGTACATGTTAAAAACTCGTAAGGACTCGAATTTTTCCTTGTTATCTTGAGGTTACCTTGAGATGATTTCGGGGCTTTTTAGTGTCCCCGCGGTCCGGTCCTCGACCAGGCCTCCACCCCCCAGGAAGCAGCCCGTGACAGCTGACTAACACCCAGGTACCTATTTTACTGCTAGGTAACAGTGGCATAGGGTGAAAGAAACTCTGCCCATTGTTTCTCGCCGGCGCCTGGGATCGAACCCAGGACCACAGGATCACAAGTCCAGCGTGCTGTCCGCTCGGCCGACATGGTCCTCACCCACTCGGGCCATAGCTGTTGTTATACTGTATCCAATGTGATTACAGTTCTCGTTTGAAAGATGATCTTCGTTGAAAATGATCGGGCGAGGTCGAGTTATGCTGGTAATGTTAATTTATCCTGTGTTTTCCCATTGTTAATTTAATTTTTTTATCGGTATTTGTTTGCGACTAGAGGCAGCAGTTGCGAGGCACTCCCAGGCGGCACTCCCGGCCACACCATCGCTACACTCCCAACACTGGTACAGTAACATGGAACACTGCTGGAAACCAAGTGCCCAAATGAGTTGATTGATTGATGAAGATTAAGCCACCCAAAAGGTGGGCACGGGCATGAATAGCCCGTAAGTGGTGGCCCTTTTGAGCCATTACCAGTATCAATAGATGATACTGGAGATCTGTGGAGGTGCGACTGCACCCTGCGTGACGGGAGATGTCTCCCTCGTGCCTAAATGAGTTGATTGATTGATGATGATTAAGCCACCCAAGAGGTGGCACGGGCATGAATAGCCCGTAAACCAAATGAGTCACAGACAAGTTGTATATATTTTCGTTAGTGTCAGAGTAGTGAGGTGGTGGAGGCAGATGCTATGTATAATTTGAAATGGAGATATCATACAACCTATTAGGTTTGTTAGCCTGTGTTCCAGTTGATTGATTGTTGAGAGGAGGGACTGAAAAGTAGGTCAACCTCAGCAAGCACAATTAGATAAGTACATATCTCAGGTTAAAACGACCGGACACATACCTTGGTCATACCTGATTGGAGTTGTGAGAGTTCTAGGGCCAGATTCACGAAGCAGTTACGCAAGTACTTACGAACATGTACATCTTTCCTCAAATTTGTCGGCTTTGGTTACATTTATTAAACAGTTTACAAGCATGAAAACTTCTCAATCAACTGTTATTATTGTTATAAACAGCTTCCTGGTGTTTCGGAGCTCATTAACTATTTAATAATTGTAAACAAAGCCGCCAAAAATTGAGAAAAGATGTTCAGGTTCGTAAGTGCTTGCGTAACTGCTTCGTGAATCTGGCCCCTACTCCCCAAGCCCGGCCCTTCATTTGTGAGAGCTTGGAGTGTGTTCATAACTGAGGTGTACTTTAGTCCTGAAGATGACAGGATAACGCCGCTATCTGCACCACATCTAAGGCTGCCTTCAACACGTGCACAGCTGTAAACAATTCTCAGTTATATATTGAAAATCAAGACTGTTAAAGTCTGTATATTGAGCAATATATTCACCAACACGATCATACAGCTCCTTAAAACATTGCGTAAAAATATGAGACTTATATTAGTACCCACGACACGCTTCGGGTTCATTCCTGCACAGATGAAGCGGCATTTAGTATACTGGTGAGGGGAGTCAGCAGAAGTAGTATAGCAGAGAAGTATAGTGCACAATGAAATCACATAAGAACATAAGAACAAAGGCAACTGCAGAAGGCCTATTGGCCCATACGAGGCAGCTCCTATTTATAACCACCCAATCCCACTCATATACATGTCCAACCCACGTTTGAAACAATCGAGGGACCCCACCTCCACCACGTTACGCGGCAATTGGTTCCACAAATCAACAACCCTGTTACTGAACCAGTATTAATGATGTATCATTGAGAAAACCAGTAGGAATAGCTTGAGAATACCAAGTAAGCGGGTTCGAATCCTTCTCAATACTCCTACTAATTTACTCAATGGTAGTGGTAAGAATATCGGTAGTGGAAGGTGTATTAGTAATAATAACAGCCCCATAGGTTATAATGAGATCGGCAGCTTAGAAACTGATTTCATCACTTTCAGGTAAACTCGAATTTATATTAAAAGTTAATCACTTCATAAGGCTTTTATTTTTTTCACTGGCATATACCAGCACACGAGACGTAATGTGATGTTGCGGGAGGCGAGCATCCTTGCAAGCCTTGCCAGCTTGCATGGATGATTGCAGGTGCACCTTGAGTGATGCCAGCTACCAGAGGGGAGGCTGGCGGTGCTGACTGATAACTTCAGCGTAGAGCCCAATTCGGCCAGCCCACTAATGTAGCCAATAATAATCAGGAGAAACATGAGAGGCCGTCAGTGTGAGTCAGCGTGTGGTGTGGCGAGCCAGGACAGTTACCCGTCTTGGAGGGTTGTGGCACTACTGTGCTCGTCAGGCTGGCACTCTTGCTGTCATCCAAGGCTGCAGCTTCACACTCACACTATATGAATTGTGAGATGCACTGGTGTGATGGCGGTCTGGGCCGCAGCTGCCAATGACTTGTTAATATGCACAGTGCCACTTGGCATCGCTCTCATCTTGAGGTGGCACGGTGGTCAGAGAGGGGGAGGTGGGTGAGGGGAAGGAGGGGGTGGTAGGTGCCAGACTCATGAGGGCAGCGGGGACCAACCGCCCCTGCTCCGTGTAAACTTTAGCGGGGGATTATTTTTGCGGCAGTATAGGGGTGGTTATGGGTGTTGAGGTATGGTGAATGTGGTGTGGTATGAGGGCTGGAGGTGGTCAGGGGGGGGGATGGGTTGTCCTCGTCTGGTCTCGCTGCTCTTCTCTCACTCTGGCTCTCGTCTTTATGTTCGTGTTGTTGCTAATGGCTTAGTCTTTGTTTCTCTAACGATTGTTATAGCTCCCGGCCCATTTTCCCCATCCATGTTGATTGTTATTACTGGTGAACCCGGGTTGGTCTTACTACTGGTGTGTTGGCCGTGGTTGTACGCGTGTACACCTGGCTTACTGTCCCGCTGTTTACACCCTGGCCGAGCTCACCGTGGTCATGCTGTCAGTCTTGGCGCACGTGCCATACTAAACACATACACATACAAGCAATACAACACAACATACAAAGAAAGGTCCTTATAGAAAGAATTTTTTCAGTATCAGAAAAGTTGGAATGCATTAGGCAGTGATGTGGTGGAGGCTGACTCCATACACAGTTTCAAATGTAGATATGATAGAGCCCAGTAGGCTCAGGAACCTGTACACCAGTTGATTGACAGTTGAGAGGCGGGACCAAAGAGCTAGAGCTCAACCCCCGCAATCACAGCTAGTTGAGCACAACAATTACTGGAGCCGTCTTAAAACACTTGAGATGTAATCTCTAGAACAGTAACCACGTCTCAACTAAACTATATATGATAGATACTAGAAAGACAGGTCTCTACACTGCACAATAACACAGCTTATTGGAGTGAAGGACATGGTCGGAAATGTAGATTATTACACCCAGTGAAGAGCAGAGCTGTCATAAGCACAACAAGACCACACAACAAATATCAAATGGCCAGAAGTTTTCTAACCTTCTGCCGGCAGATATAAAATAGTCAGAATGCAATTTTCAAGATGTAGACAGGTTCACACAGAAGTGCCGTATCAGTCAGATTGTGATTGCATATAGGTGTGTTGGTAGCTGCCACATATAGCTTTATCGATCAAGACATTACCGGAAATCGTGGCTCTGGCACTGGGTGCGGAAGCTTAACGGCTCTTGAAACTGGCCGTAGTTAAGGGGAATGAAGTGGTACTAGTGGTACCGCATTGCCTGACACTGGAAGTGTGTGGTGGTGATCAGTCACAGTACACGTGCTCTAGGAGTTCGTGGTCGTTATCTACCATAGTAATATAATTACTAGAGCTACACCAGGACATTACAGTAACGGGATGAATCTACGAATATATTCTAGTTGAGATCCACCCCATTATGGTCGAGTGGGTAGTTCGTAGCCTGAAATTATCAGGGACGCGGGTTCGAGTCCGTCGTATGGCCTCAATATTTCTTCATTACTAGTGCTGTGCTTACTTGTCCTGTCTACGGAAAGAGAGGTTGTATTATCGTCTCGTCGACTGGTCCATGATCAGCATAAATGTAGCCGGAAACATGGCTATTAGAGTGCTATCACACTTCTCACTTCAATGTGCATTTCTAGTAATCCTATGCCGGAAACGCTCTGCGTATTAGTGGCTGTATGTAATGTGCGGTGCATATAGCCACGAATACTTCACTATCATGTCTGTAATGCACTTGTTACATAAATCATAATCATAATTATTATTAAATTATTATTATTATTATTATTATTATTATTATTATTATTATTATTATTATAGAGGGAGTCCCGGGAGCCATTTTTTTTTTGGTGGGAGG
Organism: Procambarus virginalis; assembly: GCA_020271785.1. Lineage (NCBI taxonomy): Eukaryota > Metazoa > Arthropoda > Malacostraca > Decapoda > Cambaridae > Procambarus > Procambarus virginalis. Next base: position 3,973,141 of record WNGS01005641.1, read on the forward strand.
GGGAGTAAAGAAGGAGATGCATAGGTGAAGGGACGTTTACAAATGGGAAATACAGTGAGAGGTATGAAAGCAGGCGGGTTGTCCGCCTTGCTGACACGATGTGTGGCACCTTGACAAGTACACATAGGGTTGTGGGGAGGTGGATGAGGTGGTGTGAAGCCCGCCACTGCCAGAACCCTCTCCAGTGCCGGGGAGGAATTCAATGTACCGTCTGCCCTTAAGTCGTAGAGCGGTGTGAAGGGCTGTTGTTGTTTTAGATTCAGCTAGTGGGAACAAAAAGTTGCCAGTAGCACGGGCTATGGTGAGCCCGTAAGGGACTTACCTGGCACAGGAGCGGGGCTGTAACTGTGAAGGGTATAGTGAAGAGGGGTAGTGACGCTCGAGTAATTGTGTCGGCCTCAGAGGATCATCTTTCATTACTTATGGTTAATAAAAACAAAGTTTTCCTCGTGGTTATTGTTGGTATCATGTGGTGATGGTGGCCAGGTGGTGGTTGTGGTGATGGTGGCCACGTGGTGGTGGTTGTTGTGGTGATCTGGACATTGGAGTTTGTGGAGTAGAAGAACTCCCAGAACCCCATCAAGCAGTGTTGGACATTACTAACATTACTTTAAAAGAACAAGCTGCACTACGATTGCCGACCTGTACACTAAAAGAACAAACACAAGAGGAGCCATGTTGTATGCACTTACGAGCCTCACTTGCAACATAATGAATGAGAATCTCATATTTATAACTATCAACAACTTGCTCGCTGCCCAGGATAAGGGATTCAAAGTTTTCACAATGAAGGCACAATAACGTGACATATCTATAGGAAATCTCTGGAGGAGGACGCTGGTTCGATCCCACCGTCTTGCTCCAAAGATTTTCTAGGTTTAAAATAAATTTCGCATGCACATCATCTCATGTAAACACAATATGGCACAGACAAAACAGTTGCATCAGGTTGTAACAAAGATTAAACTGCATTAGGCCTAATAGAGAAATCCCAAACACTCAGATGATCGCCTGACAAAGTGATATAGTAATTATTAGAATTAGTTAAGGCTACCGGCTGTCTGCTAAAGACAGCTTCAGTCCAGAGCAGTTTACGTGTAAACTCTGTAGAAAGAAATTGGGTTACACTTTACAACACTATAGGGCTTATCGCTGGCTGTCCGGTCATTAGACACAGCTGGTATGACGCGCTGCACCTGTCATTTCTTACCCATTTTGGTGTTTACAGATGTCATGCCTCTGTGACAAAGCATCCCATGATGCTTTGTTCTGAGCGCTACGTCCCCCCGACCCGGTCTCTCACCAGACCTGATTGATGGTTTGGTCAACTAGGCTGTTAGACGCAGCTGCTCGCAGTATGACGTATCACAGCCCAGTTGACCCGGTATCCTTTGGTGTTGGTAATTAAGTTCTCTTGAACACCGTGATAGGTCAGCCAATCATGCCGCCTATGTTTAGAGGGAGCGCTGAACAGCCCTTGGTGCTGGGGGCAACAGAAATGTCGGTGTATCTAATGACGTTAGTAAATCCATTATTCACTGTTCAGTATAAATCCCCCATCCATATCTGCCGCTTGCTCCCTCACATACAGTGATCTGATTATCGTTCCTGGCCTTAACGGCAGAGTTATCCTTCAACTAATACTAAAAATGTTAGGCTGAGTGTCCTTATTTTGTTATTGTTGTGTGGGGCTTGGCAACCCAGCACGCACCGCTCTCAACTGGACCTATCTTTAGCGCCTCCAATTAAGTGTTACTTTTTCCCCGGTAGTTAAGTCACCACTGAAGAGGTGATGGAGAACGCGGTGGTGCAGGTACTTGTTTAACACGGAGGGAATGATTATTCGCTGCGCAACCTTTGAACCTGAGAAGTTTGTGTGGCAACCTTCTGACCTGACCCAGGGGCGTGATGGGCGTGTGGTGGTGGGTAGGGGAGGAGGACGAGGGAGCCAGGTAGTGTAGAGCAGTAACTGGAGATTGTTGCAGTAGGAAGGATGGAGACGTCATCCTTCGCGGGAGGCTGGTGTCACCGTAAAGGCCATAAGAGTTCATATCCTTCATCGGTGCGGATTCGAACCCATCGCATGGCTTCAATATTTCCTCGAACAATCATTGTGCAATTAAGAACTGTTCAACAGTGCAGTGTTGTTTCCAGAATGATACACACTAGTGGCGCCCATCTAGCAATAATTCGGTTGTATTTGTCATGAACCGACACTATATGTAATTGTATTTTATTTTCAGTGTGTAGGCTATACTGTGATGTATTGAGAAAATGTGATACTTAACCTCGTGGTGCTGTAGCGGAACTTCCAGTACTTTTAGTGATATTGTGTTGTGTGTAGTTGGTAGCCACAGGTCTGTACTCTAGCACTGGCGGCCTTGTGGAACCCCCTGGTATATATATATATATTTTTGTATCACTAGTGAAACACAGGAACGTTGTGTGATACTTTTATTTCGCTATACAAGTGTTAAGTGTTTTGTTACAAGAAGATATAATTATTCCTGTATAGTGTTTAAGCAAGATTTACCGGTGTATAGTGGTGAGAAACACAGCAAGTTGTCAACCACTGGGATGGTTGGCCTCTTCTCTGACCTGAGGTCGACCACACCATGAAGTGGTCACTCTCAAAGACCAGATGTGTGACCTGACCTTGGGGTCACCGCAGTTCACTCGCTACGCTGGGGGAGGAGACCTGCACCACCCACAATGTCTCACCAACAGAGGACAAGTAAGTTCAGTTTGTTAGTGAAACATGCATTTGTACAGAGATTTGTTGGTTCAGCTGTGCTGCCCCAAGAGATTAGATTAGAGTATGATAAGGTGATCGAGTAGTATACTCAGGTATGCTACTCGATCATCTTGTCATACTCTAAATGGTTACATTTAGATTCAGGAAAGACCTGAATAAATAATGGTTTGGAAACGGTTGTTGATTTGTTAACAAATGATAAGGGAAGATAATAGATGTGGGATCGCTGGATTGTTTCAGGCGTAGGTTATATATAGGAGAACCGGTCGGCCGAGCGGACAGCACACTGGAATTGTGATCCTGTGGTCCAGGGTTGGATCCCGGGCGCCGGTGAGAAAACAATGGGGCAGAGTTTCTTTCACCCTATGCCCCTGTTACCTAGCAGTAAATAGGTACCTGGATGTTAGTCAGCTGTCACGGGCTGCTTCCTGGGGGTGGAGGCCTGGTCAAGGACCGGGCCGCGGGGACACTAAAGCCCCGAAATCATCTCAAGATAACCTCAAGAAGAAGGAGTGAATTTGGGTGGATATATATAGTATTTACCCAAATCTTTACTGAATATAAAAGTCTAATTTATATCCATTGTTTCGAGTTCGATTTTGTGTATAAGACATTAAATAATTAAATTTCATACACAATGGTAAAGTGTTAATAATTAATGAATGTACATAAAGGCATTAATTAGAATATATTTCTTGTAAACATCATAAAAAGTGTCGTTTGACAACAAGCCGTTAAATATTTTACTGTGGGCAATTTGCATAAATATAGCAAATGACGGTGAGTCGACCGCAGAGGTGTCGGTGAGGCACGTGGCTCAGGCTCTGAGTACCTGCAAGTTTACATTTACTGGTGTACAGTGTGTGTGTGTGTGTGTGTGTGTGTGTGTGTGTGTGTGTGTGTGTACTCACCTAGTTGTACTCACCTAGTTGTGCTTGCGGGGGTTGAGCTCTGGCTCTTTGGTCCCGCCTCTCAACCGTCAATCAACAGGTGTACAGTTTCCTGAGCCTAATGGGCTCTATCATATCTACATTTGAAACTGTGTATGGAGTCAGCCTCCACCACATCGCTTCCTAATGCATTCCATTTGTCAACCACTCTGACACTAAAAAAGTTCTTTCTAATATCTCTGTGGCTCATTTGGGCACTCAGCTTCCACCTGTGTCCCCTAGTGCGTGTGCCCCTTGTGTTAAACAGCCTGTCTTTATCAACCCTGTCGATTCCCCTGAGAATCTTGAATGTGGTGATCATGTCCCCCCTAACTCTTCTGTCTTCCAACGAAGTGAGGTTTAATTCCTGCAGTCGCTCCTCGTAGCTCATACCTCTCAGCTCGGGTACTAGTCTGGTGGCAAACCTTTGAACCTTTTCCAGTTTAGTCTTATGCTTGACTAGATAGGGACTCCATGCTGGAGCCGCATACTCCAGGATTGGTCTGACATATGTGGTATATAATGTTCTGAAAGATTCCTTACACAAGTTTCTAAAGGCCGTTCTTATGTTAGCCAACCTGGCATATGCTGCTGATGTTATCCTCTTGATATGAGCTTCAGGGGACAGGTCTGGCGTGATATCAACCCCCAGGTCTTTCTCTCTCTCTGACTCTTGAAGTATTTCATCTCCCAAATGATACCTTGTATCTGGTCTCCTGCTTCCTACTCCTATCTTCATTACATTACATTTGCTTGGGTTAAACTCTAACAGCCATTTGTTCGACCATTCCTGCAGCTTGTCCAGGTCTTCTTGAAGTCTCAAGCTGTCCTCCTCTGTCTTAATCCTTCTCATAATTTTGGCGTCGTCAGCAAACATTGAGAGGAATGAGTCTATACCCTCTGGGAGATCGTTTACGTATATCAGAAACAGGATAGGTCCAAGTACAGAGCCCTGTGGGACTCCACTGGTGACTTCACGCCAGTCTGAGGTCTCACCCCTCACTGTAACTCTCTGTTTCCTATTGCTTAGGTACTCCCTTATCCACTGGAGCGCCTACCTGTTAAAGGGTTCGAGAATGACCGCTAAGCTAAGCTAAGCAACTTACATATGCGGCGAGTTAGTCTTATAATTTGCTTATCATATACAAGTGGTTAAACATTCTTTTTAAGACACATCTTCAGCTATCTCTTGGAAACACACAGTGTCTTCCCCTTCACGTATCTCACCAGCAATGTGAGAGCGATCAAGAACCTTGGTCTTGGCACGCTAACATCAGACTGCGACCAGCGGCATCTAACAGCCTAGTTGAACAGAGGGCCTGGTGAGAGGGCGGGCCGAGGAAACACCGTGAACCATCACTAGGGGAGCCGGTCGGCCGAGCGGACAGCACACTGGACTTGTGATCCTGTGGTCCTGGGTTCGATCCAGGCGCCGGCGAGAAACAATGGGCAGAGTTTTCTTCCACCCTATGCCCCTGTTCCCAGCAGTAAAATAGGTACCTGGGTGTTAGTCAGCTGTCACGGGCTGCTTCCTGGGGGTGGAGGCCTGGTCGAGGACCGGGCCGCGGGGACACTAAAGCCCC